>JAQFXZ010001641.1:0-11455 GCA_034694025.1 Ceratophysella scotica | reverse complement strand
CAAATCCGAACGTGCGCAATCCAGAATTTGCTATCGGTAATTGAAAAATGTCTAAATGAGAAAATATGGTACAAATAGAACCAAAGTTGTAAACCACAAAATTCAATCCGAACATTTGTTTAATATTTAAAATTCATTGAAACTCCGAAAAATACACAAACCGTTTCCAAACACAAACACAACATATGACGTAGGGTTACATCCAGTTACATCCAAAAGAGGAAGAAAAAACTTTTTATTATTAAATGTTTTTTATTCAACAACATCTATATATTTTAAATCGTCGAAAAGGCCTCTCAGGCCAACTGGGTTAAGCGAACGAATATTTTACCGAACAAACGGAAACGGAAGGAATTTGTCTCGTTCAAACATCGCAGCGGCATGACCTGCGACCCCTAAATTCTTTCCAGACACTTAGATTTTGTGTCTGAGACGGGTACTATGGACCTGTATGTAAAATTGTTCTAGGAAACCAATGTAATCAAATGTTTTGGTTGGTAACCCAATCTACCTACAAGCATGTTCTTCTGGATTCATACATATGTTGCGTGTTCATGACGAGCCGGTTCGGCGTTAATCTACAAAGGTATCAGAAGGAAAATAGCCAACCGGTCCGTTACACGTTCACGTTGTCACTATTTACCTTCCGTCAGTCTAGGATATTCTATGGCACTTTTATCTTGTTGCCCAATGTTATGGTTAGACCAGATCATCCCTTGACAAACAAACAAGGTTTATGAGTTCTGACGAGGCGCTGATTATTGTCCTCTCTCTTCAAACTCACTTGGCCTATATACTCCAACTTTTTAAATATACAAACGCACTGTTGACAAAAGACAGTACTTACTGTTAGTAAATCATGTATCTTGGGCTCCTTCGGAATGTCATGACTCAATTCTCCAATTATTTTTGTTATTTCAAACCAAGGCCTCTGAATGGGACGTAGGATTAACCCTCTATTGCTCTTGTCTCCAGATTTGTATTTATGTACATTGTGCATTGAGCATTATGAGGTTATGTTCAATGTTCGGGTAATTTCATGCCTGTTATGCAGCTTGGTTTTTATGAATGGATATTTTTTGGAAGAAGCTATGAAAATTCGAAATAGGGACTTGTTGAGCAAATGTCGGACTTAGCACTGATTTTAGAGCATTATTGTCTCTATAAAATAAAAACATGTGTTTTTGATTATTTCCTGATCCGGATCCGCCCGCGAGACAAGTACAAGTTTTCATATATTTTCCTGCAGATGGTGACGTTTCTTTGAATAAGGGTTTTTAGATGTGATTTATGTTAGGTGTATGTGATTATTGATTGCATCGCGTCAAGCGTGATGTGACATTTAGTGGATTTCAAGTGAAATAAATTAAATTTCGAAGATTCCGTATAAAACCGAATCACATTAAATCACATTAAATCACATGGACACTTATGCAATCACATCAAATAAAATCACATAATAAAATCACATAGCCACAACAACGCATAGATACTCAGAAGTCACGAGAGGTTAAAACACATGAATCATGAAATCTCAAAGAAGCACATGTCATCTGAAATTAAATAAACTATAAAATCACGCAGTACAATTTGAAATCACAGAAAATCACATGCGAAAATCACATCAGAAAATTATATAGCAAAAATTCAGAAGCCACAAGAGATTGAAGGAACATAAAATCACATATCACGTGAAATCATACGAAAACACACAAAAAAGTGTAGCGTAGCATCATATGAAAATAAATAAATTCATTGTCATTAATTCACATCATAAATTCACATCAGAAATCATAATTAGCCACAACATGGCATAGAAACACAGAGAGACTCAGAAGCCACAAGAGATTGAAAGCCTTTAAAAGCACATATCACGTAAAATCATTTGAAAACACATGAAAACACATAAAATCACATAAAACATCAGAAAATCGCATCATAATCTCACATTGCCACAAATAGAAACACAGTGCTTCGTTTCAGAATTCACAGCAGTTTTACGAAATCACATTGAAGCACTAATCACATGAAATCACATAGAAGCACATATCAAATAAAATATTTTGAAAACACAAAATCACGTGGCATCATATAGCAGCACATAAAATCATTTGCAAATTGTATGAAACATCATAAAATCAGATGAAATCCCACAAAACCACGTGAAGTCCCATACAGTTTAGATTCACTTGAAACATTATGAAGCAACATTGTAGAATCTCATAAGATCACATTAAGCCGTGATAACTTTGGATGTTATTCGTTCAGAGCGAATACAGTTGGTCACATTAAAAAAATTACGTATTTGAGGGCTCTCACACAAGTGAAAAATCAAATATAATCACGTACAATTCAAACGAAGCCAATTCAACGAATTCATATGGAACGATTCATATGAAAGTCGGTTTAGTGTTTTCGCAGCCACTGATTATAAAATTTGGAGATGATTATGATACGAAATAAAAAAAGGTTAAGCTTTGCTGTGCATTTTCCGAAGAGTAAAGTACGCATCGAGCACTACTGTCTCAAAATCAAACCCTTCTTTTTTAAAGTCATGTGAACCTGTAACCTGTCAATCCAGTCCCATTGACCAAAAGTAAACTTAAAAACGCACACACGGCCGCGCCCTGGCTCCCTCCCGCTTATTGACTCACACCGATTTTGAAATGACGAACCCCCTTTAAAAATTTGAAACGGGGACTAAGCGGAAATCGGACTTCAAACAAAAGAAATGAGACCGGTCCCTCTATTTTCCCATTCAGTGCAATCCAACAAGGTCCTTAATCCTGACGTCGGTGTCGGTTTTAAAACAAACAGAGAAACCACGGGAGTGTAGTGATCTCTGCATCTTTCAAACTTTCAACTACTATTTGTATTTGTACAGTGAGAGGCTATTGCTACATTGAATGAACCCACACCACTACTCAATCCGACCGTGTACCCATTTTTGAGCAATGAAAGAATAACAAGAATGCATTTGATGGACCACTAGGAATAATAGTGGTTTGAGCACGTAGTAACTAAGAAGCTGTCCGAAATTCCACTTGTTTCCGCCAAGGTTCGCAATTTAGGATTTAAAATAAAATTAGGTTTAGGTTGCAGTCAGAATACCAATCAGCTGGAAATCGAATTTGCCAACATTTGTACCACAGCACGGCAGACCAAGCGCAAAACTCCAATTAAACAAATTATTGTTTACGTTTGGTTTCGTGTTGATTTTTTAAAGTGTTGATTTTCAGCTAGGGTTTCTGCCTGCTCTTATGAAATTGCATGCATATTAATAAATTCGCCAAATACACTTTTTTAAATTACTGTTTAAAAATTGTAAACATAATTTTAACATAGCTGAACTCTTCATCCAAGTTTATTCACGGACTTGCGGTGGGCGACAGGTTTGATGTGATGATATATGATCCGATCGATCTTTACAATTTAACAAAATTGACCTTGAAATTCAGTTCCTTAATTAGGTCAAATAAGAACTTCAAAATATTTGGCTTCCAGCAATTCATCGCAAGTGTTGCTTGTTTCGAACAATACACGTGACATGTGACAAGACTGTTGACTGTTCACTTACTGTGACTGGTATGACCTTTGCGCGCTATGATGAATAATGTATGACTTATCGGTGATCGATTCGATACATTGCGGATCGCAAAGCCTAAACGCCTAAACCTTCCGACTTTAGACAATAAACTTAAGTGACTTAAGTCATAAGTGCCCTCCCTTGAATATGCTAGTTTAAAAAAGATCTGTGGGACTCACCCCGTTTGATTTTGTCCAGATGAGTGTTTGTGGCTGAGTCGAGAGAACTTATGACGGTGGACGAGGTGGAGTTGACGTTGACGGGCTGAGGAACGTGGACATGGAGATGGTGATGGTGGTTCAGGACATTGGAGCCCACATGATGACTCAGTGAACTCACTGATGGGTGGTGATGATGGTGATGCCCATGACTCGGGTGACCCATGTGACCCACCGAATTGAACGTTGAGTTACTGTGACTATCCGACTGACCCGTGGGCAAGGGGAGCTGCCAAAAACAAAGAAGAACATATTTTTAATGAATAACAAATTAAAACATTTAAATCTAATTATTTTTATTAAAAGTTGACCGCTGACAGTGACAGGTGGCAGCTTTTCTTATTGCACTTCTGTCAGCTGTTCACTTAGAACAAAAGCAAAGAACGTTGCTGTAGAACTAAGAAAACTTGTAGAACACGCCGGTTAGAAATTAATAGAAGAACAATAAATCTCTAAGTATCAAATATAATATTACTGTTTTAAAAATTCACAATGATGAATGAACACTTCAACACAAACTTTGAATTTTCACTTTCCAAAATTGCCGCACCATCTTATGTAAAGATCTACTCATTGTCTTTGTTCTTTGTTCTGAACTCACAAGTAAACGGCGTTCAAACGCAACACACAAAACTCAATGTATAAACAGGAAAATGTCCAAACCAAATCACAAACCTTGAACCTGGTTAAATTTTGCAGTCAACGAAGAAATTCTAGAATTTCAAGACAGCGACTAACTTATTAGGATGTTTCGAACCACAAATACAGTTTGACAATGGCGAACAAAGTGCGTACTGTTCCTTACCCCCAAGGAACTCGTGGGAGATTAGGCGTTCACTTTAAGCATTGACCCTTGGTAATTCCTTTTGTAATAAATTCTAGAGTACGGATGCGATTAGAACAAACCCCAGATCGGCTCCATCACAAAAGACACTATCTCCCATCCTGTCCCACTGATCTTAGGTTCAAGTTATGTAAACTCAAGATTAGGCAGAATGAAACCGAGAGTTACGTTAATCCGTGTACAGTACACAGGGCTGTTCACAGCGAACGGCTCAATTAGGCAGCAACTGCGTCTTTGAGTTACGAAACGTGCAACGTTATTTCTGTGGGCACCTCTGTACCCTTATACCCAAAATCAATGAGTTGAGCCGAGGCCAAGCCCGGAGTCGCCACTCAAGTAAACAAAGCGTTAAGGAAGAAGATGGTCCATATAGGTTTGAAAAATCTCATTGAAGACCTGCCTAATGTAGCCATACTGTCTAATATTAGTTAAAGTGAGCGTATCGTTCCATAGAGCAGGCTTATTGTCCTAATCCTCTCCTAAGTCCCCTACTTAAGAGCATTGCGGAGTCACCTAAGCTCCCTTGGGCCGCCCAATTGGCTCCACGTCCCAAGGTGTTCCGCCTAACTCGGAACGGGACTCCTGTCACGGTCTCTTCTCTCCTTGCTTTCATTCATTTCTTTTTAGCAGTGAAGCACGAGTTTGGATTTCTCCAAAATTACACATTTTCTAGATGTGACAAATTCTGGAATAGTTCACGGCTCAACTCGTTTTTTTTAATAGATCGTTTGAACGCATAAAACAAATTATTTTGTGTAAATAAATCAATTAAAATGTGAAGTTTAGACTTTAGAGTTCAGTTTGTTCAAATCAATTCGTTGAGTCAATTCTAGCAGACATTCGAAATCGCTAGCTTCGATTGCATTGAAATTCTCGGGTGACTTGAATAATCAAATTCTCTCGAAGGAAATGACCTAAACTTAAAATTTCCTGAAATAAGTTTAATTTAAATTATTTTATTCAACCGCTATCTAAGTACCTAAGTTTATCATATCATTCAAACTAATTTATATATTTTATTTCTGGTCTAAATTATTATTGCCACAATATTTCATGCAAATTGTGTTTAGCTGTGCCGTGCATATTTAAACGACCTTTTCCTTATCATTTGTTAATTATTGATTTCAATTTCCAAGTTGAATTCCACATTCTAAAAATCGTTAAATAATTGAATGGCACGAATTAACCTATCAATTTCACGTAAATTCAAAGTTTTTGCTTCGACATTCCTCGCCTGTAAAAAAAAATTCGTTGCGCTTCATGTATTGGTTCTTTTTTTTCTGTAATTTTTGAGCACGATATTGCACGTAAAATGCAGACCCTGTGTATGTGTTTAAGGGACTGCTAGTGTTGATAGTCGACATCCAATTTTTCAAGTCGCATTTGATGTTGCCGTTACGTAATCAAACAAAATATTTAAATCAATCAATTTCCAGCAAAATCACAAGCAGGCAAGGAATCATGCGATTTCGCAATTTTTTTTAAGCTTTTGTGAATTTTTTATTTCAAAGTAGATATGCATAATGAGAATCGCAAGCAATGTAGCTACCAATGTCTAGGGTACGTCAAATTTTTGTATATACTATTTTAGCACAAAATTGCAGTCATTTCCTCCATATTTGACGACTTTTGAACTCTGCTATAATATAGTTCTCCAGTTCACGTTTCATGTCGCAGTGCCATACAAAATACTTGGAAAAACATTTTAAAAAACTAGAATGCCTATTCTATTAAGTTACGTTCGTGCATCACTTGGCTTGCACATATGAATTTATTGCAGATACCAATTCATCATTGCCAAAACCTGCAGCGGCAGCAACAGCTTCTAATGATTTGGTCGATTCAAAAAAAAAAAAGAGAATTTTGATTGAATGCAGCTAATTTAAAATTCTAGAGCTCGTGCTTCAAGCGCTAAGCCTATAGCTGCCAATGGTCAAGTAATGTTCTGAATAGTCTCACCTGATGATGATGAATTTGATGAAGATGAAGAAGATCCCCTTGACTATGTGGATGACTGTTGACTAGATCCTGAAGACAAAGTCCGCCGTCGGTTCCTCCGTTACTATGCCCAATATTATTGGTTCCACTATTGTTGACACTACTTCCGGAACTACTTCCGCCACCACCACTGAGCCCACTCAGAGAGTCCATGACCTTTCTAAAATAGGCCTTCAACTTGTCCGTTGAGTCCGTATGCTATTATATGAACAAAGTAGAGACAATTTGCAAAGGAAATCCGGATTTGAGTTCCTTTTTTTTTTCTTCCTTCTTTTTTGGCCTAAAAAAAGGAGCCGGAGAGCCTTTTGGCTTTGAGCTGTAGAGCTGGTAAGAACGGAAGTTGTTTTAATTTAATCCCTTCGCGATCCTCCCCAATAATCTGGATTTGTTCCTGGACGACGGCGGCAGAGGAAGACTCGAGATTCTATGGTAATCTCTTCGGGCTCAGACTCCGATTTAACCTAAGTCCACGTTCTATTCATCATCCAGAAGAGTTTCAGAATGTCACGCCTACTCAACGGACAGCACGGGCCAATCCCTAGCAGCTTCTCTACTCCCAGCACCCAGCCCAAGCCACCCGTACACACACGAACAAAAACCCAAGCTCCCAAAACTCACCCAACAGGCAGTGAAAGGCTCCAACGAACCGTCGCGGCAAATCTACCCGCACTGTCCAGGAATTAGAATATTATACGGAAAATTGATAAATTGGCAAAAAACTTTTTAGCAAAATATTTTTCAAGCAAATTGGCAAAAAATATAATGAATTTTTGCCATTTTGGTAATGCAAAATTTGCCAATTTGGTTTTTACCATATTTAATTCCCCAAAATGGCAAAAATAAATAGAATTTGGAATTAGGTTTTTGATAAATGTGCGTCTTTGAAAAGCTGTAGAACTGAACACCGCCAATGAATTGGGCTGAAACTTTCACCACAGGTAAAATAATAGCCACTGACATTGCAGGAAAGAATTGGGGAAAATATCGTTACACACAGTTTCTATTGCAATTTTTGTTTAAAATGACGTTTATCTATAATAAAAATTCAAATCAAAATCTTTGCCTCTGCATTTTTCTTCCAACTTGTTCCACATTTAAGCAGATGGAAGAATGATAAATTGGCAAAAAGCTGATTGGCAACATTTTCATTTTCCAAATTGGCGGAAAACCCATGTCTAAATTCTGCATATTTTTTGCCAATCTAGTTTTTTGCCAAATTGGGTTTTCCCCATTAAGTTATCTAGCATTGCTAGTATATAAGCTTTGTTGCCGAATAAGCTGCAGGCAACGCACATGGCTGCAATAAATGCACTTGTCGAGCATTTTCCTTCTTGCGACGTGGGTACTTTTTACACCTGCGTCGGAATGTAATGCTGAAAGCATGAGCAGTTGGATTTCACGCTAAATACCAAAGTGACATTCATTTTCCAAATGCCGTTAAAACAAGCCATTAAGCATTCGTCCCCAGAACTGCCCAAGGATCATTGATCCACGACTTAAATATTTCGAAGTGACTTACATCTGTACTCCACTACTATTTCCAAGAACGTTTTAGAATGTACACGAGCGTGTGCTAACCGGAATCCCCAAGACTTCGCGGAAGGATGACTAAACAAGGCTGCGTCAACCCGGCGAAGTCCAGTTTAGAAATTCCTGGCTGTTCTTAATCGAATTCAACGCAGCGTTGACAATCAAAACTGGAAAACTCCGGTCCCCGTCTCCGGCATAAAAAATATTGTCGACTATCTTACTATCTAATTCGAGCATGCAGAAGATATAAATCCACTCAGCGGTCTACAAACCTCTGCACATGGCTTTACAAACTTAGGGATTGAAATCGGGTCAGTTCGGGTCGGTTTCGGGTCATTTTAATTTTGGCCATTTCGGGTCGGGTTCGGGTCGCAAAATCTTAACCAAATAATTTCGGGTTCGGGTCGGTTCGGGTTGACCCCGTGACCCGACCCGAACCGACCCGACCCGAGATCATGATTTTGACACCCGTAGCTGGCCCAAATTGGCCATAATATAGGATACCCGAAATCGACCGAAATGACCCGATTTCAATCCCTATTACAAACTAATATCAGCCATTTGTGATCTTATTTAGGTCTAGTTAGGCTTCAGTGTCATTTTTCTAAAAATCCTACCATTTTCAGATCGGATAGCATTCAATTTCAATTTTTTCACATTCTCCGGCATTTTGCCATTTCAGTTTACAATAGAAATGATTTTTACCATTTCAGCTAAGCGAAGTTTGCCATTTGGGTTTTTGCCATTTTATTTTCCGCAAAATGGCAAAAAAATAAAAGTTGCCAATCAGGTTTTTGCCAATTTAACATGGAATCTAAGCAGATATGGACAGCCACTACTGCCTTACTTATGGGAAAAGTTTCAAGCGATTTTACCAAGGACGAGGCAATTTACTGTACTTTTTCAAATGCCCAAAAGCGCTTTATTCTGTCATTTTTTTGGAAACCCTGCAAAAGAAAAGCAGAGCTGGGCAAAATCATTAGAAAATGATTTTCAATTATTGACCAAAATCACCATAAATTCACCTTCAAAATCCAAAGATCAAAATCAATGATAATTTTTGACTGAAAATCGTGATTTTGAAACCAAATCGTAATTTAAAATTGCCAATTCAGCTGAAAATCGTGATTTTTCAGGTTAAAATTTAATATTTTAAAAACCAAAATACAAAATCAGGTCATTTCTTCAAAATCAAAATCCGAAAACCATGACGCTTTAGATGATAAAAATTGCGATTTTATAATCATTGATTTTTAATATCAAATAATTTTGCCCAGCTCTGGCAGTTAGACATCAAATAGGTACTGAAAATGCATCTTCTTGGAACTGCACGATCTTGGCTGGGCTCCATCAACGCAAAAATGGTCTAAAAATTGACGAAACAAATGTAACATGGGCATTTTGTAAAATATTAGATGTTTCCAGTTGTTTCCTTTTTTGAAGCCGTTTAAATTTAAATCACTTATGGCATGTATGTTATATAAGTGCATCATTTGGTAGGTAGTCCAAAATTTTGCGGGCTACACATTATTTTCATAAAAATGTATTGCCGTTGAATTTTTTCTATTTTAAATTAATTAAGCAATAAGCATTTCTTCACGACAGTTTAGTGAAAATCTGATGTTGTGATGAGATTCTTGAGGTAAAGTCGAGGTCACACGTGTTATACACCCATGGTATGTACCAAAGACAATACACCCGATGTATGGTTTAGGTTGTGTCTGCACGACCGCTGAGTTAGATTAGTTTAGGTTAGGTTCTACCGAAACGCCCGGAAAGGACTTCACCCGGACGCGTACGAACCCAACCTTACCTCGACCCAAAATTCATCGGTCACACTAAATCGTAGAGTATTTTTTTGTTATGCGATTTTTATGCACGCTTATAAGCCAAACCAGATTTCCTTTTTGCTGTTACCATGCAAATCTGAGCTTGTAAACTCAGCGTAGCGCATTTGAATGTTGACTTCTATAAAATTTGAACGGCTACACCAATCTTAGAATATTATATTGCAATTTTAGTGCAAATCTAACAAGTACTGCTGTCTCATACAAATTTTAGCTGTCAAATCAAAGCTTTTCTACGCGGTCAACCTAAACAGGTAAATAAGTCTAATTAAGCCTCGTTCTTTTCCGTCTGAGTTTGAATTTTAAAAAGATTTAACGACCTCTATAATCGCTGTGTGCTGCTAAAATAACTAGAAATCTATATTGAGTTTTTATTCCAATTTTAGTGAAACATGGCGAAAAGTTCAAAATCTTTGCCTCGGCATATTTTTCGCCAACAATTTCCATGATTGAGCAGATATGCGAGTTATTCGAGTAAGATTACTGTAATGCAAAAGAAAAATGAGAAAAAATAATATTAAAAAAAAAAATGAAAAAAAGTTGGTCAGAAAAAATGATATGGTAATAGCTGTATTTATGAATATTTTTATCAAATATTTTGCTGCAATGTAACTGAGGCATGTGGTAAAAGTTGTGGCTCAATTCGTTCGTTTTTGTCCGTTGTGCAGATTTTCCAAAATCGTTATTTTTTTTTTTAAATATCACTCGTACAATGTCCCAAAGTCAATTTTCCTGGTAGGAATTTCGTTGAACGTTAGTGTGGTTCGGAGTTGGCCTGGGTGCGTGGACTTATGAGCATGGAGTTTGTGAAGTGAAGGGAGTTGATAGGACTTGGGTCCATGCATGGAGGCAAGTCTCAGCCTCTCTCACCCATCATAGCATCTTCTCTTATCTTCTCTTCAAATCCTACACAAATCTCTCTAAGTACTCACTTCTACTTACTCACTTTGCCCTTTTCACACTTCTCAAGCCTCCTAAACCCCCGTCTGAGCCCTACACAAGCCTTCATCCCAGCTCTAAGGACACTCAATCCACCAGCGCTCTAATGCCAATTAGTACCTTCAAACCAACAATAAGTCCCGTGCCCTTTCTCCATCCAACCAGAACCGGTGAAGGGAAAAAAAATGAGAGGTTGATTAAAAGTTTATTGCCAGGAGCTCCCCGGCTCTGATTACGCCACTTACCTACATCCTACTTCATCCCCACAGAGCCAGCACTAACATTTACAATTGGCAACGAGCAGTTTAGGCCAGTCAGACTACCAGTTGCGAAATCCGCATAATGTCAAGGTTAAATCCTCTCCAATTCTATGGAATACCAGGAATACAGCTTTATGGCTGCATCCAGGTACCTTTTCCAGGTCTGGTCTCAATTCTTAAATTTTAAAATTACGAAAATCCTGACGTTCAACTATTTTCGTGACTTGACTAAA
>JAQFXZ010001640.1:0-11459 GCA_034694025.1 Ceratophysella scotica | reverse complement strand
TTTAATCTGAATTTAGTGTGAGGTGTGTTATTTTATTAAGAGCATAATTTCAATATATCAATATTGGATTTTGGATTCAGTAGTGCACTCAAATTGCTTTATTCCCTGGCCTGCTTAGACCGGGCTTTCCCAGGGCGTATGGGGTTGAGCTTGTCTGTTTGTCTGTCTGTCTGTGTGTCTGTCCGGTCTTTTATCGGAACCACAGCGCAAGAATAACTCAAATTCAAGTTTTTGCCCACAACAAAGTATCTTCTGGGCGGGAATTTTTTTCCTCGAAATGTTTTTCATTATATAAATGTCTTGTTATTTGCTGAACAAAAGACCAAAATTTCAGATTATTCAAACATATTGTCGTATTTTTTCCAGAAGGGCTACTTACTTAATCGTGTTGATTTTCTTAACTGGAAATTCGAAATTGAATATTTTCCAATCATATCTTATAAACTTTTCTTGAACTCTTTCCTTAAAAAAATCAAAATCTTTTATTAAGATTTTTTTTAAACCAAATCTCTGAAAAAGCTTACGGCTTTATTTTCTTCCTAGAAAAAAAGCAAGAATTGAGTTCTATTTGAAGCGAATTTTCCATACCTTTTCCAGAAAGGCTTCTTTTTTACGTTACATAAAAACAAAAGGAATTAAAATAATGATTCGTTTCGTAGCACATTTTAAATCATCTCATCCCTGATTTTAATGGTCATTCGTTTGTTTGACAGCTTTACTGGTTCACGGTTGAATTTGGACTTTGCATGGAGAACAACCAGGTGAAAGCCTATGGAGCAGGTCTGCTTTCCAGCTACGGGGAATTGGAACACGCTCTTTCAGATAAACCTGAACATCGCACATTTGAGCCACGTTCCACTGCAGTTCAGACGTATCAAGATCAGGATTTCCAGGACATTTACTTTGTAGCAGAGAGTTTCCAGGATGTCAAGGACAAGTTTAGGTAATTGACCTCAGTAAATAAGAATTGGCATAACTGCATTGTTTTCTTCCTCGTCGACGCATAAACAAAACCTTGAGGTTGTCCTGCTTTCCACTTACGAGTCACCTGTTTCACAGCCAATTGATAACACACTCCAACCTCATTATTCGCTGACAACATGATTACCACATCGTTCTGTCAACCTGGCGAGAAGAATAAAAGTTTTATGATGTTTATGCCGAAATAATGAACTTCTTTTGATTTGACGTAACAGGCAGTGGGTGCAGGAGTGCATGACACGCCCGTACGAAGTTCGTTACGATCCTTTCACGCAGACGGTTCACATGCTTGACTCTGCGGACAAGTTGGAAGGAGCTATCAATCAAATGAAGTTGGAAGTGAGCTACTTGAGCAATGCCGTTTCCAAAATGAAGTTTCAGTAAATACTCATCGACTTCAACGAATGTCAAACTAGAACGGATGTTAGGATGATCTCTAGTATTACGTAGTATTGCAGCTAGTTTGAACCAAGTAATTCGAAACTATTCCATGAATGTTTAGAATTTTCTTCAATGTGTAAATTGAATCAGCTAAGCTGGATGTAAATGTAACGAAAATCGTGCGTATTAGATTTGCCTAACCCGGGGTCAATATTTGGAGTGTACCAATTCACGGTGACGAATGTACTCATAAAAGCTAAATTATATTCTGTGTATACTTGCATTTTGCAAATACTTTAAATTCGACAAACGGAATGGTGCTTGCCGCAGTGTAGCCTGAATACAACATTCAAGGTTAAAATCTTGGGCGAAGATAACGGTTGCAGATGAAAATGTTGTCTTATTTTAAATATTTACGAGTTTAACAACGAGTAACCATAATTGAGTATGTACAACGATATTTTTTGACTTCAAATTCAAATGGTGCGATATTTATTCTTTGAAGGACTTTCAAGTATTGCGACCTGTGAAATAGAATAACCCATTGAACCAATTTTAAATGTTTGGTTTGAAAAGTTTATTTTATTGAATTTTTTGATAGTAGCGTTATCACTTTGTCAATAAGCAGAATATCGTTAAGCTGTTCGATAACGAACGAAGAAATCGATGTATCAGCCGAATCCCAAGAATTGCCACACAATCTTGGACATATGCGGTATTCTTTTCGTGTCGTAGTCAAATCCTAGATGCATGTACGTATATTACATTAGGATCTTTCGTTGGACAGTAGGCATTTTGTTGCGTTGCATGTAGTAGTAGAGATTAGCTTGCGTGTCAGTAATTAAAACAATTAAGTATTATAAATAGTTTTAATGAGTAAGATACTTAATCTAGGGATTTCAGTGAAGCGTTTGGCTATGAAAGAGTAGCTGGTTGAGAAGAAGGGGAACAAATACCAAATAATTGTGACTTGGGACCAATGACAACTTCAACCCAAAATGAAGTTTAACCAAGTGGGACCATTCCAATTTCTTGTAAATACTGTAAAGCTCATGGCTTAAAACATTAAAATAGTAATGCTTTCATTGTCTGCTTTATGGAAATTGTACCTATTTACATATTTAATGTGCCAACTATGCAAATCGTCATTAATCATTAAAATAAACAGAAAATGTAGCTGTGCATAATTTGGTGTCACTCTGTGGACTGTACTTAGTGGGTAGAGTAGCATCTAGCACGTGCTTCAAGTTGAGTGTCGTTTCACTTTGATGTTTGTAAACTAAAATTATTAGAAAAATTGTAATTTAGCTAGCAGTATTCAAAAATTCTTGATCGATTAGCCAAATGATTTTATTTTATGGATTTGAGAGGATCCTCAGAATTTGGAATGCTCTATGGAATGTACTAATTCGTAGAGTAGATGGTCATGGTCAGAGGTCAGAGTATAGCTTATGTAGTTGAATAAATATGCAAAATCTGTTCTATCATTTGATCCAGATCCTATTCAGAATTATTATTTACGAAAACAACAATATTTTTTTCTATTAAATTTTTATTTTCATTATTCAAAGTCTAGCACTACAAATGAGCTTAAACGCCTGTGGTTCTGTACGTCACTTCACCTCTGATGATTTACAAGCAGCAGCTACTACAGGGTGAATTGTCTAAAAGTTTGAAATTTTTCCGCCTTGAGGCGTGAATTGCGAACTCTGGAAAGTCCGCGGGATCCCGCCGATTGCTCAATTACTGGGGCAAGTTGAAACCTGTCCAGACTTGTTTTGCGAACTCCGGCGGGTTCTCATTTCCCTCCTCAGGCGTAAAAATTTCAAACTTTTAGACCACTCACCCTGTATACATGTCACTTAAACTGGGATCATAAATAGGCACCATACAATATGTAGCAGCATACGTTTGCTCAGCTAATTTTGAAGTCCATCGTGATCGGCTCCATCACATCACTCCACTTCAGAATCAAATATTTCTCAGTCACGAGTGTATAAAAATATTTACAACTCTTGGTATAATTTAACATACAAAACATTCAAGGAATCCAGAATCTAGTACTCACGTTTACACTAAATCTATCATGTATCATGTACAACATGACTGCCTATTTGATTCTAGTTTCGTAGGTATATAAAATATAATTAATCTTGCATTAGAAGTGGGTAAAAGATGTAGAATACGGTGGAAAGTGCCACAAATACCGACAAGTTCTTGAATTATTCTGAATTCTACATTAAAAATCCTTAGAATAACGCACCGTCCACATAATTACTTACTCCTAGAATTAAAGTAGAGCTATACCGGTACTGGTAGCGTATTCCAAGACCCTACCCGGTTTCAGACCTATGCATCTCAAATAATGCTAAGTTACACTAAACTCTGATTTTCATTATGTGAAATTAAGGGAGCCTTTATAAAAATCTGACGCTCTTTCCAATGGTGTCAATTAGATTTAAATCAGATGCACTTGGACATCTGAAATATAGTTATTGGTGTTCAAATAGTGTAATTTTTCCATTCTGACGTAGATTTGCTTGAATTTTTGTGATGAAACCATTGGAAATAGAAATAGCGTCAAATTTTGATAAAAATTCGCTTAATTTGATAACCTAAACATCAGAGTTTATGCGTGTAACTTCGCTTTGTTAGAGATGTATGGGTCTCAAACCGGGTAGGGTCTGTGAATACGCGTACTGGTAAATCCAGTCACTTCTAACTAAAGATACAGAATAATGGTAGGTATAGTGTAATAAAATACGAGCTAGTTTTTCGGATACCCTCACTCTCTATTGGAAACGATTTTATATACATCTAGGCCGCATCGACATCGAAAACACAAAAGAAAGCTACAGAGGTACCTATTTTCAACTCAGACACTTCTTGGTAGCATATCATCGTAATTAGGCAGTATAACTACAATCTAGCTGAGGTTTGATTTGGATTAAATAGAAATGGTTAACCTGATCAAGAAATATGGGTAGGTACTTATTTCATACTTGAACTTTCACTCACAGTGCAGTGGGCAGTGTCGCAATTAAAATGCGAATTTTTCGGATTTCGCGGTGCAACAAAGACGGGTAAGTCACGTGGTTACATTAAATAAAGCACACAAAGCAGCACATAGATTCAACTGTACTAGACTATAAAATAATTGAATTAAAAAAAATATTTTACAATTTGATTTACTTGTTTTTGCTGTACCGCGAAATTCGAGAAATTCGAATTCTAATTGGGATTCTCTGTTTTAATTCACAATGTGTATCGTGCATTCTGCCATACTTCAGACTATGTTTAAATGAATCTTCAAGGTAACTGGTGAGGTTTGTAAGCAGTAGACTTGCAAATACAAGAGATTATTCAAGTTACTAAAACCAGGATTAGCTATCTTCAGTATCCTATGATCAAGTAAAATAGAATTGCACTACGAGACAATCTCAGCCCAAAATAATTTTTAAGATATCTTACGATATCGACTAAATACAGTAAACTTCAATGTCGAGCCATTAAACAAAGAATATGAAGTTACTTCTTACTTAATATGTAAACCTAATAATAATACAAATATTCCTGTAAAATATAACGTCGTGTGCAGTGTGCTTAGTGCACCACACCCATCCTGTTAATTCTGATGCGAATAAACGATGCTTATGTGATTTTGAATTCATCTCAATTAAGGTGAGTAATTTAGCTCGTTCGCCTTCTCATCTAAAGAATTCAGATTCGCGGGTTGCAGCCTCCACAGCGTACAAGACCATTTTCGTCACAGTGCATACATTTGAGGGCCACGAATTCTTCTGTGAAGTGGTTTCGATGAACAGACTTCTTGGATCCATTGCAGACCAGACAAGGCATCATCCGGAATCCTCCGCAACCGTCGCAAGTCCCATTCCCGGTCAAGGCCTAAAAATGTGAAAAGAACACGAGGCATTTTTTAAAGTACTTTTAAGCATTAAATATTGGGGACAGAGAGACACCTTATGATCCATTCTGCAACCCGTTAACCTATTCAGAAAGGGCTGAACCGCAAATTGGAATCCTTTCTCATCAAGAATACGAGGTTTGCAAATAATTGCTCTTTGGTTACACGCAGGGCACCTCGCAGCTTGGTGACCATTCAGTGAACTACCTACTGGAAACGAATGTTTCCTGTGATCCCTATATTTTGTATGTATTAACACTTCAAAGCGGAAATTACTCAAGGAAGGCATTCGCAAGCGTATTTTACTGCACAAAATTTAAATCAACGTTTAAAATAATATCGCACCCTACTGTTTACTAATACTCACATGAAATTTATGAGAATGTTTGATTTAGCACAGAGGACAACACAGCTCACTTACTCGTGAAAATATCTCACCAAACACGTGGGAGCCGATAGCGGCATTGATCTAAGGTAAGAATCGTATGCACTAAAATATGCAACAAACAAAAAAAGTTCTGCAAAATTATGTATTTAAATTTCGAGGAAGTTTATCCTTGGTACAATGTGCGTTCAAGAAAGTTGTAAAATGCATCAGACAACATCAATTCAAATCAAAAAATTGCCAGAAGCAAACAACTTTCAAAAAACTTCAAAAAGGTTCAAAATATGCAGTAAAGGTACAAAAGCAAAAATATGTTTAAAACTCCAAAATATGCAGTAAAATTAGAAGAAAATCAAACCATGTAATATTTGTGCAAAAATATGCTTAAAATTCCCAAATATGCAGTTAAGGTGCGCAAATATGTTAAAAACTCCAAAATATGCACTAAATTAGAAAAAATCAAAATATGTACACAAGGTGCAAAAATATGTCAAAAGCCCAAGATTATGCATTAAAATCAGAAAGGCATCAAAAGATGCAGTAAAGGTGCAAAAATACGTTTAAAATTCCAATCGCATGGAAAATTAGAACAAAACATCAAAACATGAAAATACTTTACAACTTCACTAAAACCTTAGTATCTGCATAATTTTTATGGATCGTTGAGATCTAAAGTTCAACAGTCCCAAAAAAAGTTTTTTGCAGAGGAATCCTAGCCTTAGATCACAGAGTGGCGGCAACAACGTTTGTCAACGAAAAAATGCGTTCAACACTCAATTGAGAAGCCTGCATCTCTTAAAGCTCGCACTACAGCAACTCAATAATTGTCTAAAAGAAATGTCCTAAAAAAGCGTAGGTAGCGCAGTAAAACCTATGCTAGGACAATGGGCCATGCATAATAAAAAACTAGGTGCTCTACAACACAGTGATGGAACAGAATGAAAGTAAATCTCAAGACGAGCAAAAAAGCAAACCCGAAGAATAAACATTCATTGTTTAGCCAGTACATAGATAGAAAATCACACATGGCAGCAGGAGCAGATCTGCTCAAATAGTGCAGAGAAAAGCATTGTAAACCTCATGGTTCTGGGTCAGGTAATTAGGCGTAAGTGAGTAATCAGGAGGGATATTCCACATAATCTCCGTAGTCAGTCGCCTCATCCCAAATTATTATTTATATTTTATTCAAGACATGTTCAGCTCATCGGTTGGCCTACTCTACTCCCCAATGTAGAACACAGACTGAAACAAGAAAGGGAGGAATCAATGAATGAAATGAAGTGTGAGATGCTGATGTGCATATCTGTAGTCTGGCACAGGTATGCAGGGACTATGGCCATAATAATAGTGGACTCACGCATACTTCACTTCCAATTCAACATGTGTAGTCATGTCAAGTCAGTTTTCACCTCCGCGTATTATTAGACCTCATGCTACAAAGCTCTGACTGAATGAGCCGAACATGCTGATTTAGATTGTAAACAAGTCCCGTGTGAATAACCTGAGCTCCACCACTTCATTTAGTTACCTCTTCAACTCCGCTTTTAAATATGCCCTGGCTGGGTGTCGGCGCTCCTGCTGGGCTTACTTTCATTTTTCAGAGTTGAAACGAATCTTTTCGGAACACCCAGCCTTCTTACTAATAAAATCAATACTTCAATTTTATCAGCAAGGTTAGACGTTTAGGTTTGAAATATTTATAGGCACGCCAATTTCCATGCAAACGCGCGGCCCAAATTCGCAAAGGAAGACTCCAACAAGCCGTACACCACAAAATGTGCTTGATATTGAAGGCCTTTACCCAACTCAAACGTAACTTTCATCAGTTAATTTAAAAATTGAAATGCATGTTGTCGTCTTTTTTTGCGTAGCGTCATCTCTTTCGGGGTACAACGCTCTTCATTTTTTAACGTGCTTTTTCTTTTCGCGAGTTTTGACTTGTGTTGAATATTTTTCATTTAACCTATCTTCTGTATTGGGCATGGGCGCAATCGGGTCTGTAACAAAATCTGACAATTTCTAAGCGTATTTGAAATTAGAACCAATAGCCGAAACTATGTCATTGCACACGAGTTTGTTTGCAAACGCTCCTAGCATCCATCAAGCATCCCAGAATTTACGTCCGTTAAGAACTAAAATATATACACACTTGACTTTGAACACCTATTTAGCCTTGTTTGCATGGCTTTGCAGAATCATTTGATTTTGAAAATCAATGATTTTAGACTTCTAAAGGATATTGATTTTCGGATTTTGACTTTGAAGAAATGACCTGATTTTGTACTTTGATTTTGTAGAAGTATCTAAATGGGACTTTAATATGGAAAGCCAAGATTTTCAGCTATGTTGACGATTTCGAATCACGATTTAGTTTCAAAATCACGCTTTAAATACAAAAAAAATCGTTGATTTTGATTTCATGATGTAATTTTGACGGCTAAAAGTGAATTGATTTTGTTTGTGGGATTTTGAAGGCCTTTAGGTGATTTTGGCCGATTTTGAAAATATTTTTTTTAATGATTTTGTTCATCCCTACTTGTTTGCCGCTCAAAAGAAATCTAGTCAAGAAAATTCGACGTAAATAGAAGCAGTATTTCGAACTGAAGCTTATCCCAGAACGATTTCTGAACATGTAGAAATTGCAAAAAGTTTTAATGAACGTTTTCAGCGGAATTTTGAAGACCTAAATGCTTAAGCCTATTTAATACGAGACCTCTACTCGAGCGTTCTTCAGCAATGTAATGTAATCATAAATAGTATCTAGAACCTGCTGCTAAGTCCAAATTGAAAGCGTTTCACTATTAGTCGGGAAATATCTATACAAAATCAGCTTGAAAATGGATCATCTACGTTAGGCATTGCAAATCTGAGAGAAGCAAATTGAATTGGCAAATCATAAGCAAAAACTGCGGATCACGCAATTCGTATTTCTCTTTTCTCTGTTACAATTAAAAACTCAAGCGTCGCAATAGCCCAACCTATAAAATATTGAATTTAATGTCTCTTCCTGTTCTGAGCTGATTTATTCATTCACGCATTGAGTTCGTCAATACTGCGTGGAGTGTTAATCCTGTTTAGCATGTTATATCTGTATTGGCAGGTATCATGGCATGTCTCTGTTGCCTCGGCTGGTTGAAGCAAATTGTTGAATTGAAAGTAGAAAAAACTGAACTCATGTCGCATGTTGAGCCCATCATTATTCTTCTTAATTATCATACCAAGAATTCCTCCATTGTCTCTTGTCTCGGCCGTCTACGAGTTTTCACTTCATTTAAAGTGGAAGAATAATGAGGAATGCAAAACAAATAAACACTCCATGTTTCACGAGCTCAGCTTTCCATGAACAGAAGTGAAAAAAGTCAATTGATTCGAATCTATCCTCTTATGCATGCTGTCCTGTCTTACATCCTATCTTCTGATTACTCTCTTGCGCTCTGCCCACAAAAGATGCAAAAATATGTAATTTAAACAGAATAGTGAAACTTGCAGAATTACGTGGCCTCAGCTTTGTTAAACTGATAAGCATTTTGTAAGACTATTGTTCTTGAAAAAAGGGAGGATTAGAATATTTTACCTTGTAAGGCTTCAGAATCTTGCGCAATTCCCCAGATTCATTCAGCTTCTCGATGACATCAGCATCCTGAAAAGATTAGAAAACGCATTTAGCACTTGAGCCTGAGCAGTGAGGATTCTTCCGAATTAACCTTTGGTAAATGGCCCAGGCCAGCGTCCAACCAATTCATCTTTTGTGGGATTTTGGAAGAATGCGACCGAGATAAGTTCAAACAATGGAATGCTGGTCAGGTCAGATTCGTATCTACGCAGTAGATGAAGAATCCGTTTGTCCACATGCTATGCTGCACTACCAGTTGGAGTACAATGAATTGTTGACATTGACGCGTGTAAAGAGGACAGAGACGCACGCCTAGGCAGTGTAGCCTTCACGGTGGATAGATTGCAGTCAAATATCTTGAGGAATGATCATGATGATTAAGGAGTAGGATGCGAGGAGGGAGTTGAACCTTAGCTGAACGATACGGAGACAGAAGCCTGATCAATGGCATTCCCAAACTTCATAATGACACAATTGAAATGGGTGGAAATGACATTAAAATTATGTAGTGCCTTGGATTCTCGTAGCCTTAGTCAGTGACGGGCACTACCGCATCAGAGTGCAGAGCTGAACAGGAGGAGTGCAGTGATGGTTGGAATACAAATTACGTTAACACGTCCATCCCGTTACAAGCACTACATCACGGCTCAGATTATGCGGACATTGATGGTGCTTTTAATTTGTTTTATCGTTTTGTTTACGTCCATGCTCAAGTACTTGGAGGGTTAAGGGGAGGTCAAGAACAAGTACACAAAGTTTCAGGTTTAGATTGATTCATTGTGTAACTACGTACGACATTCCAATTCTAGCCATTTTATACAATTCCGGAATGGGCGGAGCGCCAAGGACTCTCGAAATCTCAAATCAATCGTGGCTTGTTGCTCAGGTATTCAGCTGTATTTTATTGTATTCTGGTTCTGGTCTGGAGTGTACACCCACAACCCACAACGAGATGCAGGAACCTGTATTGCAGGAACGAGCGGTTTATTTTCTAAAAATCGAGGATTTTATATCCGTCCGACGGTACAAGTGGTATCTGTACATATAGTGGCCGGTGCCATTACTCCTTTTCAGTTTGATAGTTTTAAAGGTATCGATCAGTGTTGCATAGAGCCAATACAGTAGAATAGCATGAACTTAGTAGATACTGTCATGTCGCACGGAAGGCAAAAAAGGAGAGTGAGTCAACGGCAAGATTTATCAAAAATCAAGAGCCTACGGCTCCGACGAACGACGGCCAAAGCGGGAAATGAAATATTTGTGCGGGTCTCCACTAATTCCAAGGATACGAGGGTTGTACTTTTAGTAGTTGTCTAGTAGCAAATAACCTTCATCGCCTTGTAGAGCGAATATCCTTTGAATTATTTGCTAAATATCGAATATTCGCATTCGCCTGGTGGGCAAGAACGAATATTTGCCAACAACTCGCCAGTTTTAAAAATACTCGTGTGATATTAGCCTAATAGTCGTCGATTTCATTTTCTCTAGTGAAGATGTTGCATGGCAATTATTTGCCGATTTGCCTTGTCACTTGAATTTCATCCATTTTTAGAGAATATTTGCCTGTACGAAAATCGCGGCACCTAATCTCCACAAATATCCGAATACTTTCCGGATCACCGGCTAATGCGTCTATGCGTGCAGTTTGGAGTTTGATGTTTTACAATTTAACGCCAACGCCAACATACAAAGTTTTGCGTAACCAGCGGCAGAATTCTTGATTCATACAGAATTAGATTTATAACGCTCTACCTACGAGGGTTGTGTCCATAATTTTAAGAATTATTTGAAGATCTGTAAACCGAAAATTTTGAATGAATTGGGCTGAAGCTTTCACCAAAGCTAATACCCAAGCTACATTGCAGCAACAAATTGGGTAAGCATATTTACATTCACAGTTTGTTTAAGACAATTTTACTCAAAAAAGTTCTTCATTTTGTCGGACCACTTTTATCTACTTTTTTCTATTTGAATTTTTTTCATTATTAGACCTGGCTTTCCTAAGCCGAGGGCTTATGTAATCCTCCTGTCTGTCTGTCCGTATGTTACGCTTTTTTTGTACGTGGCGCAAGTCAGGCATCTCGAGCCAAACGACCTGCAGCGGTTTTGCGCTACACCAGGAGCATATATAAACAGGGAGTAACGAAAAATATTCTGACACTTAGTACCATTTT
>JAQFXZ010001639.1:0-11461 GCA_034694025.1 Ceratophysella scotica | reverse complement strand
CTTACGGCCGAAAATATGGCTGTTCAGACGGAAAGTTTTAAGAGGCCTCTTGAAATCTATGAAGAGGATCCCGAAAACTTCAACACCCATCTAGTGGCAGCATGTAGATTCATCATCATCACCCAGTACCAAGATAGAAGACAATGCAGTGGCAGTATCGGGTTTTTTCCTCCCATTTAAAGAAATATTTCGGAAAATTCATGAAATGCTCATTTGGACCGTCCTTCTGGGACTCAAGATAGATCCTACTGGTTGTCTACTTGCCTCGTGGTAGTAGCTCTAGTTGTGACTGCTACTGCAAATTAGTGAAGCATATGCGCTACGCAATCAAAACTTTGAGACAAGGAACTCCCAAAAGACGATTGTGTTTTCAACGCCAAAACGCGGCTCCCTAAACGTCTCATCTTGCAAGCGCTGCGCTGGACCCATCCTTCTTGATTGAGCTTTCCCACTCCTACTACAGTTAAACCTTGTCCCAGGTGACCTGTAACCGTTTCAACGCCTGACAAAATATTTGAGGGGGATATCCTACATGTCCGACTCGGAAATGTTAGCGCCCGTGCAGATTGGGTAGATGCTTGCCCGGAATATATTTTTTTGGATGGGTTAATGGAAGTATAGGGAAAGTAGAAGTAGTGCATTAAATCGCAATCGAACCAAGTTTAAGCGTCACAAAATTCCAAGACTCTAAGTTGTTTTGATGGTACTGTAATAAAAAAGGCCCGATACTTATCAAACACCCCTCGTATAAGAAGGTATACGTGGTACATACAGTACAGTATAGATAGCACTTTGCGATTCTTGCTACCTGCTAACGCTGCTACCTAGGCCCGATTTGCTACCCTGCTACCCTTTTGCTACCCGGGTAGCAACAAACACATGAACAACACTTCGGCTCTAGACTAGAATGGTATAGATTGGTTTACACTGGTCTAGACGTCTAAACTGGTCTCAACTGGTCTAGATTGGTTTACACTGGTAAAGACGGGTATACTCTAGTATACACTGGTATAGACTAGTTTAAACTTGCATAGACTGGTTTCCGTTATGATTGGTTTAGATTTTTTAAACCGGTGGTATAGAGGGGTATTTATTTGTTTACTCTGGCCTAGACTGGTCTAGACTGGTCTAAATCGGTCTAGAATGGTCTTGATTGGTTAACACTGGTCTAGACTGGTTTACACTTATCTAGATTCGTCCAGACTGAATTGCACTAGTATAAACTGTTCTAGACTGGATTACACTGATATAGACTGGTTTGCACTGGTATAGACTGTTCTAGACTGTACTGTACTAGCACATAGACTGGTTGGCACTGTCTCTAGACTGAACTACACTTATATAAACCGGTCTACACTGATCCAAACTGACCTAGCCTGGACTGGCATGGTTAACACTGCTCTGCAGCTAGAGTGGTCTGTACTAGTCTGAGCTGGTTTACAGTTGTCTACAACAGTCCACACTAGTCACGCTGGTCTTCAGTGGTCGCCACTGGTCTGTACTAGTCTACAGTGGTCTACAGTGGTCTACAGTGGTCGCCTTTGAATTGTAATGGTCTCCTGGTAGATATGGATAATGGTTACTTATAAGGATTTTGTGGAAATATTTGTTGAAAATTCAGCATATCTCCTGGAACGCCCCTCGTTTATATATTGTGAATCCGCATAGCTTCTACTGTATTCTTTCAATTATGGCTCCCATTTATCTCTTTCTCCAAGTCTGTAAAACCACAAGGAAGGGTCGTAAAATGGTAGGGAAGGGCTCTCTTCTGTAGAAACTGTGTTTGTCATTTACTACGAAATCAAATAATTAAGGAGGTTAATATCTTCATTCTGCTCAGTTCTTCTCTAAATTCCAGCTAAAATGACTTCCGAGTGAATTTTAATAGAAGGAGCATTTAATTTATGACGTCGAGTGTTCAAGAATTCTCCACATCCAAATTAACACTGTAGAAAACGTGGGTCGCCTGGAACCCGTCCATTTGAACAGGTGACCATTTATTTGGTCGTAAACGAGCGACTAGGGACTAATTTCCTGTCATAAATCTTTCAATACCACCTAAAACAAGGAAGGAGAGCACAGCCTGTTCCAAAGTACGCACTAAAATCAGAATTAAGGCAAGCAATGGCTTGTGAATTCTCCAATCTGTCAGGATCTAAGTGATAATAATAGTTCCTTTGATACTTTTGATTTTTGAAACCTTTTCTCAAAATTCTTGATTGTCGGTTGCATTAGGAAAATCCATTTGGTTTAATTCTCCTGCTCTGCTTGATCTAGAATTTAGAATGCTAATAAAAACAGGAGAATTCGGCCCTCTCAGTACAAAGTTTTGTACAAAGGGGATGCGTCAGCAAAAATGCCAAATATCCATAAAACCAATAAGTTGAGAACGGTAATAAACTTTATGAGGGTATTACCATTTAGCTTTGTTAGGCTGCCAATATTCCAAGTCAAGTCCTGCATCTTGAGAAAGGTCCTTGCCGACTCTGAACTGTGTTTACCCCCGAAAACAGTAGCTCATGCCAAAGTATTTAAATGCCTATATTTCATTCATCTGCTTACCATTTCTAATTTTAATATTAACATAATTCTGACGTTATTTATTTTTCTCTGAATTTAGACGACTCGACCACAATCAAATCAGCCGATTGGACAGATTCAGTTTCCGAATAAGGTCAAAGCTCTATGCTCTGTAAGTGCACAATTTATTTTTATTCGTAAACCAAGCATGATATCGTTCTTCACACTTCGTATCGAAGATTTACATCAAATTGCCAAAAATTAAAATTAGCGCAAGAAAGATGATCGGCGGCGTTTGAATGGTTGTGTTGGTATTCGATTCTTGTTCTTTCTTCCGAAATTTTATCTTTCCCGCATTTTCTCCGTCGTAGTACTCATCATAGTCGTCATTTACCCCGCCAACAGGCTGTTAAATTGAAAATCAAATATTTGAGTTACTATTCGTTCTATGTTACGCAAAGCGAAGTCGATACTTTGAGCGATGCTGGCGAATATTACCATTTTGGTCAGAGTGAGCGGATATAAGGTCGCTGTTCGTCCGGATTCAACTCGAGTGTGACCCCGGATTATAACTATTTAAAAACAAAATTTGTCGGCAATTATTAATGACGTGTTCTTTTCTTATGCGAATTTAGACCTTAACATAACTTGAATAAATGAAAGTTAGTCGTTTTGCGGCAAAATTAAGTTATCGTCTACTTAGTGATTTTGCGGCTAGAATCGGAAATATTTGCGGTGAGGTGAAACTTACATCTTCCACGTACAGCATCACCCGCTGAACCTCTTGCAGCAATAATGTGATATTGTTTCTTTGGGTCCAATAGCTTGTAATCAACTTTTCCGCTAGTACCTCCATAGTTGACACTAAATTCAGGTTTCCAATCAAAACTGCAGCTGAGTGAAGGTCCATCCGAAGCTTCAAACTCAAGGGCTCCTCTATCTGTATCAGGGTCCACGTCCGAATCCGCTTGTATCCGAATATCTCTATTATAGAAGAGCTGCTGGTCTGGCTTGTCAAACTATAAATAAATTAAAATAAATGAAATAAAAGTAAATATGCGTAAATATATAAATACTTAGAAATATAAATGGAATAAAAAAGTAAATGAATAAAATTAATTAATAAAATTAACAATACAAAAAAAAAATAATATATAAAACATAAACTAAAAAAATCACAGTAATAATAGTAATAAAATAAAAAATAAATAAAAATAAATAAATAAAATGAATAAAATAAATAAAATAAATAAAATAAATAAAATAAATAAAATAAATAAATTAAATACAATAAATAAAATAAACATAAAAAATAAAATAAATAATATGCGAAATAGGTTCAAAAATTGTAATCTTAAAGAGGCAAACTAGAAATTTTGAAAGCTTTACCGGAAGGTATCTGACTGTGTAGTCCAGACGAGTGTACCCACCAAACATCATCTGTGCTGCTGGAATACTTCCAGACCCGTTGAAATTAGTGATTGAGACACAAGCTACGAACGGTGACCTTCTCTGGAAATCGAGACGTACATTAAGAAATCGCCTTAATTTTAGTTTAAAGTATTAGACTCACCATTCTGCCGTCACTTGAGAATCCCATTGAAATGAACTCATCCGAGGCGGAAAGATGGGAGATGAGCATTTGAGACTTCAGAACGCCATTCACATACTGAAGCGTAACGATTGCAGGGCAGTTATGGCGGAGAATGCAATGTTGACAAGCTTCTGCATCTTCGGGACACATTTTGAGACATACCTTAACGTAGCCGCAACCCTGGTAAACGCTATTCACATTTCTGTGGATCTTGTTCTGCGCAGTAAATAGATCAAATGCTACTTCATTTAAAAAAAAAATTGTATGGATAACTTTTAAATATTTGAATTTCTCACTTTGGAATCGTACGGGTCAAGCTGTCCACTTAAAATTGAGATATTTTGTAAAATCAAAAAAATTAAGGTAAAAAGGGTCTGAAATCGGTCACCTTTCTGCATCATAAAGCTCTACTGTAATTATTAAATAAAAATTCCTGTTTTGAATTTAATAGAAGTATTTAAAATTTTGGAATTCTGTGAATCAAAAATTCGGAATCCGCTGTCTGTGAATTATAAATTCAAAATCTGCTGCAAAACGCATATTTATAAGTTAGCTCGAGACATCGTGTTGCCTTAGCAACCTACAATTTTTGCGCTACGTAAATCTATCTGTGCAAAATAGTAAATGCTAAATCATGGCTTATCTACTTTTCAGGCATTTGGGCAATAATTTTATCGAGGAAATTGATGCCGAAGCGTTCAGCGGCTTGACGTCTATTCACATATTGTAAGCTAATTTTTAAAAAAAATTAGTTTTTAATTAATGGACTTTAAAAAAAACTAATAATTTGTTTAATTTTTAATTTCCTAATCAACCATTTCGGAACTGTCTACATTATTTTACAGAGAGCTGAACGATAATCGACTCACGGAAGTTCCCGTCGCTCTTTCCAGACTACCTAATCTCGGAGAACTGTAATTTGATTATGAATTTGGAGCACAGACTACAGCCTAGTAATCGTATTTCCTCTTCATTCTGATTGCCATTTTATTATCTGAATTAACAGAAGTCTGGCCAACAACCGCATTCTCCGAATTGACATCCCGTTCCATGAAATAATTCCAAAAATTGTGCTCCTGGAAATTCGTGGGAATCCCACCCAGTGGATCCATCCTGAGGGTTTCACACATCTTAAACATCTTAAGAAACTGTAAGCCCTCATTTCCTCTCCATTCTGATTTTAATGACCAAAGTTTTTCTTCAACATTTCAGCACTTAGCATTGGAATGAATTGTCACTTCCTTTATCCAAAGTTGGGATTTAGTTATATGAATTAGTGTCAACCTCTCGTGCTCGGTCAATTACCCGAACTTTGGGTACCAATAAAATTGAGTGTCATTAGGGCTGTCAACGCGGCACAAAAACAGTAACACTAAAACCGCAAGATATGTACTAAAAATCTCGACTTCAAATACAGCGGCACTAACCTGTGACATACCAAAAACCGCAACAACAAAAATCGCTATCACAAACACTGAAACACCAAAAGACACAACACCGCTATTGCAAAAACCGCTATTGCAAAAATCACAAAACCCAAACCCGCTTGCAATGAACCCGCAAAACCGAAAACCGATCACAAAAGTTGCAAAAACAAAGACCGCTATCAAAATTTCGTAATTTTCCTATATGTTTTTGTTTGTTTGATATTTGGTTTTCTTCGTTTTACCGAATATTTTAATAAAATATCATCATCATGCTAATAGAAAGAAATGAACCTTGTACCAGCACCAGTTTAGAAAACAAAATAATATTTTACATGCAATTATTCTTCGGAATTCTATAAATTATCCCTGGTTCACCTATTCGCCTAATGTCAATGCGCAATTTTTGGAATTTCGCCCCAAAAACTGAAAAATATATTAAAACTGCTACAAAATTCAGATTTTTGTCAAAATATGGTCAAATGTGGTCAAACTATGAATACCAAGAGTTGAGGCAATGTCATCAAATTTGGTGAGCGGCGGCAATATTCAAAGAAAATAGAAGTTAAAATGGCATTCAGGTCAAACTGTAAAAATAAGTTCAGAAAACAAATTACAAAAGTTTGTACTGAACACTTCCGGAGTAATTGACGGTGAGCCATCAACCCCATTTTAACTTGTGAACACCTCCGGTGTGAAGAGAAGTCTACTGAGGCAGAAGAGTGGGAATGAGATTTAATACTGAGTCATTAACGTTAATACTCCTCATAATAGTAATAATCTTGCTTTCTCTACTTTCACCCAGGAACTTTTGGGTGAAACAATTTGAGTCCATTTATTTTCCACAGTCATTTCTTTATTTTCTTCACCGCCTTCGACCCTAATTCACTTCTGGAAGGGTTATTCAACCGAAGGATTGGCCAGCGTCTCTAATGTTTGCTCAGGACAGTTTGGCAAACTTATCCGAGTCTCGGCTCTGTGGTTTAAACTTTCTTCGTATGCAGGTGCTGGGTGTAGAATCCAGGCTTGTCATAGCCATAAGCCATACTTTTCTCAAGATGGAGTTTTTGGTGAAGGAAAATATCTTGAGAAATTAGTTTTGTCAGACCATTAGATTCCTTGCTTCCCTTCCTTTTCCTGTCGGATTAAACTTCTTCAAAGCTCCAAAAAATAGGTTGCTGTCGTCTGCTTCTCAAATCAAATATTAATAAATTTGTCTCGAATTCTAGACACATCTAGGTGGTGGCTTGGCTAGACAATGCATTTTTAATGTAATGAACTCTCGGCGAGTGGTTAGAGAAAGCATCGTATTTACTGAAAATGGGCATATGGAAGTATGCGCTAAAATATGCCCCAAAAATGTGACTAAATGCACTAAACTATGTGCAAAGCAAACCCGTTTTCAGAGGCAAGCACGAGTAATCGGTTCAATTTTGAAAAAGTACGTAAATGTCTGTAAAAAATCAAGCTATTCAAGTTGTAAAAAAGCAAAAATGTTGAAAACCTTGAGAATAAAGTAGTTTCAATTTTTTGAAATTCCAAACAATTTTCAATAAATGCGAAAATTTTGTACAGAATAAAAATACCATCGGAAAATATTACTAAAAAATGTCCTTCAAAAGGTTTCAAAGTATACGGTTAAAGGCAAAGATTTGCTTAAAACTCCAAAATTTGCACCAGAATTAGAAGATCATCGAAATAGGCAACCAAACCCTTAAAATATACCGAAAATGTGCAGTATAAAACTTAGAAGCAACGTGGAACGCCAGAATACTATTTTAACTAATTCCATACCGTTTTCTAAAATTTAAAATACAATGTATATATTAAGAAATTAATAAAGAAATTAAGAATTTAATTAGGAAACGACTATAAGTTCATTCATTCACTATAAGTTCATACATTCCGCCTATTACCATTTTTATTCATTTTCTTTAAATTATTAGCGTAGTAGATTTGTTCACCACTCATGTGAAAATATAATGCAAACACCAAAAATTTGAAAACCGATCTAAAATTAGATACCAAAATATCGGAAATGTCTCAACGCTCCCTCTATCGGTGTTAATGTAATTTTATTATTCAAACTTCATTGTTAGTTTAAGCTATCAGCTAATTTTCTTTAGCTTCAGAAATATTTTTGAAAGGGTAACAATTCTCACAGCCTGCTGCATTTGAGCAACTTTGGCCATAATTACATTTTCGCATGTTTCCACAAAGAGCATAATCACAGGGCGTCTAATGAGCTGTGATTTTAATATTTTTTTCAGATTTAAGGAAATGACGGAATTCTGCTAGCATGTTAATGAGAATCCTGATAAGCGCTGACATTATTTATGAATTTTAAATACACCTTGCTTCATTTAATAATTAAAGTCAACACAACGAAGAAATATGCAATGAATTTGATTTGAATTTGAAATGGAAAAGCACGACCACGAAAGACGAGCCACTTTCACATAACAAGGTTCCCAGTCCCAGTTAAAGTCAATGTGTGTGTATACGAAAGTAGGAAACACGGATCATTATCATTATTAAAAGAATTCTGGGAATTCCTAACTGCCAAATACGCAGTTGAGAAAATTTTCATTTCAAGTCGTCAACCTCATTTCTTCTGAGATTCAGAGGTTTTTATTCAATTCCATATTATTGAATTGAAATATTCCACTTGTTCACCCAAGCCTGAAAATTGAATTGGGCTGGAGTTGGAGCTGGTTTGAATTCTTGGGCTAGTACACAACACATACACGAACCAAACTCAGTGCCTTCGTATTCGTACAAAGGAATAGGGAATGGTATGTGGCTTGCACATTTATTTAGTACATTCCGTTCCGGGTTGTGGTACGTATAATGATTTAATTATCGTATTATGCAGTTCCAAGCGGAAGAATGCAATTTGGGATTTAGGGAACAAATCTGAAGTTCCTTGTTCACGACATTCTATTTAACACCATGCTGGGTTTAACGACAATTCCTTATAAGGAAATTCCTTATTTTTGTTTTTTTGGTGCCAAATTCTTAGATTTATCTGCCAATTCACGATACACGAATTTGAACCTGCGCTAAATTATGTTAAACCGGCGTGCAGCATGATTTACTTGATTTCAAAATGATGATTCAATGTTGAACAATCATTGCCTAGCTTTTTCAAGAAAAAAAAACATTTGATTAATATTTTTGACCGTTCTTTCAATTTTTCAAAAATATTTGTATCTACAATTTTTTGAAAATGTAGCTTTTAAATCTTCGAAAAAATCCTTATATTTAAATTTTTGAGATTACAGGTTTCTAATCTTTCACGTAATCCAATATTAATATTCTATTAAAAATACGCTTCTTAAATCTTAAAAAAATCCGTATATTTATATTTTACAGTGAAAATTGAACCTGTTAAGAGCAATTTTGCATGTTTTCGGCTTTTTTTCGAATTTTTGAAGCTGATGATTTTTTAAGCATTACGTTGACATGGAAGAACAGCCCTAGCAACAACTACAATTTATGAATTTTGGATTTTAAAAAAATTATCAACTGTCGCTAGGATCAATTCCTACATGTCAGCGTGATGCCAATTTTTGCAATATTGGCGAAAATATCAAAATCGATCTTAGGTTACAATAAAATCTGAAACAAGATTCACCCAAATCTAAGAACCTCAGATTCTTTGGTGCAAAAAATCGACTTTTTTAAAATTTAGGACAATTGCCGGATCCATTCGGCAGCATATTTTCAATTTTGAATGGAAATAAAGTACATTTAAATGCTTTCATGCGGCTGACAACTTGTCACATTATATCGCGCCTTTCGGCAAAACTGAGCCTTACCTAAAATATAGCAAGTCTTCTCCGATAGGAAAAACATAACGCAATACACAGATTGTCATACACTACGATGCACGATTTCAAAAAATGCCGCCCGGCACATGACCTATGCGGTGCCGGCTATAGGACATCGAAATATTTCCATTACATAGCAGAAATTTCCTTTTTGTAACTATTTTCAAGACATTTAGACCTAAACTTCAAGTAAAATTATTTGAATCGTCCGACGCTCGTGTGGCCTAAGTCCGTCAACCCCCGAGCCAAAACTTGGGCCTCATGCAGGATATACTGGTAAAAGGAATGTTGGAAGACGCTAATGTAATTCTCTGGTTGTTCCCTTGTAATGTAAAATAGGATTTTGTCGGACGTGAAGAATTTGACGGAGTTTCCGCACTTGAACGGAACGAGTGGTTTGGAAATCCTTCGAATCGACCGTTGCTCTCTCCATTCCGTTCCTCAGAATCTCTGCACTTTCACTTCCAAACTGAAAAGCCTGTAAGTTCAATAAAGTTTATTTTCCTCACTACTTTTCACCGCCCGTGTCCTCTTCTCTTTATGCTCCCTGATCATCTCCTCTTCTTCACAACTTTTTCAATATCCTTTAGTGTACTCTTTTCCTAGCTACACATCTGCCAAAATAATAAAAAATTGAGAGATGAGACTCAAGACGTAGTTTGGCTTATTGCTCCTATATATAGTCGCCTTGTCGTTTGGTCTGAACAAAAATATAAAATCACTTCCTTTCAAGTGTTGAAGGAACCATCAGCAAAATTGCTCACCCGGGAGGAAATTCACTGCTTTCTGCAGGACAAGTGGCCTCGTTTGGTTCCATTGTTTTGGGAAAACAAATTATGTCATGTTTTCCGATCTGTACAATATTTATGCGTGCTTTCTCGACAGGCATGAGTCATATCAGAGTCAGATTTGGCTAGAATACAACATGAATTCTTTCCCTATTTCGCTAAAAAAAAATACTGCAGTCGAGACCCAAAACCATACGTTGGAGAATTCAACTCAAATCTTATTCAACTCAACTCAACTCACTTCGGTGCATTTTGAGTTGAGTTAAGTTGGAATCTGAATTGAACTATTTGAGTTGAGTTGAGTTAGAATTCGAATTAAACTATTTGAGTTGAGTTGAATTTGCGGATGTATGCCCAAAACTAGAGAGACTTGCAAATATGATTTATTGAAAATAGAAATTCAAAAAATTGTCTTGCCCAGATTGAAACTGACTTAAGAATATTTTCGAGAATTTTCAAGAAATTTTTTTCAAGAATTATCTTTCGTTTCGTTGCTATGGAGGAATAGCCTTAGCAACAGCATTATTTGTGAAAAAATGAAAACTTCAACATAAAGCACTACAAATTTTGCAAATTATCGTTGTTGCTCTTATTATCCATCCATGCCAACATGGGCTAACTTTTGTGATTTTTTTTTAAAAATTAGAATTAAAATTAGTCGGTTGTAGGTTATATGTTCAATGAAACATTTACAATGGCTAATACAACCTTTTGAAACAAAATAGAAGCTATTTCTTGCTTTAGAGTTATGTTACGATCGAATTGCTCCGATTTTGTTCAATGAGCAAAGTCTCTGGAAAGCAAACTACAATAGACAATTTTCCCCAAAAAAAGTATAGAAATTTGAGGGAGAATTCAAAAGAAAGTCGATTTAGAAAACTATTATCTAAAAATTTTAGCATACAAAAATTCTGTATTTTAATTAAAAATCGATTCATTTAAAAAAACCGAACGCAGGAAATAAATTGAATCTTGTCCCAAATAGCATGCATCACCTGTTGTACAAGGTCTAAGTTTGGCTGCAGACTTTTTAAAGATACGGGGGTTGCAAATATTGTATCCGATTTACTTTCTACTACAAATTTAATTTAACAATTTAAAATAATAATTTAATATTATCATAAAATTAAATTATTATAAAATTTATAATAAGATTTCTAGTTTAAAAAAATTAAAATTATAGCATGCCATGTCGAACTATGTCGAATATGAGCATTTCTAGACAAAAAATCAACGCCATATTTTATCTAAGCTGTCTGGAATTTATTATAAGTCTTCCCTAACCAAACAGATGCAGATAGA
>JAQFXZ010001638.1:0-11463 GCA_034694025.1 Ceratophysella scotica | reverse complement strand
AAAAGTTGAAAGTGAAATGTGAACTGATTGAGAGAAGTGAATAGGTGCATGCACTTTGCATGGGAGAAGTACGTTTTCACCCAGGGTCAAGTAGGGGTCAAGGTTGGGTCAACCAAAACCACCCTACGGAATGAACGGGAAAATTAGCTAAACTTTAAGGTATCGTTTATGGTTGTACGTTGAGTAGTTTGGGAGGAGATAGTGAACATACATACAACATTCATACGACAGATCAACGTTTTTATGTAAGAGGATATTAGTTTGATATAGGATACTCTGTCCATACAGGATTTACAAAATTTCCAATTTTCTACGGACAAAAAGCAGTTCATTCCGTTGATTCTAGTCTTCTAGTCCAAACTTTCAAATTTTTTTACAGCGGAAGGACGTCCAATGAGATTTGGAGATGAGTTCAAGAGCCCACAACCATCATCAGTCTTGTTTTCACCCACGCGAAACAACTTTCTCCCAATTTACAATCCCGTCTTGCAGAAGATGTTTCTGCAGCAAAAACGGAATAAGGCAGCCGCTGATCCGAAGCCCAAAGTGGAAGTCTACCCACTACCTTTCTACGCTGCACGAGGTTAATTGGGAGCGTCTTCATTTATCAGCAGAATCAGTGTAGTTATCCAGGAGGAGGTTATGCTCCACCCGTAGAACTCGTATTTAGAATACAGCAAATATTGTGATTTGATGTTGGGATTGGGATTTGGGGTTTGAGAAGGAAACAGAAATAAAAATAAAGCAACTTCGTTGCAAGCTTTAAAGTCTGTCTACATAGTTCGTGAACGTGGGTGAGTTTTTGGAATTGGTATTGGGTTACGTTTGTTTGGTGTACAGCTGGGCCTTAGACTTGGACTTGAGGAATGAGCCTTCCACGTCCACGTAATTTCTTTGTGGCTTGACTAGACTAAAAGTTGGACTAATGAAATGTTTGTTTCTTCACTGGGAAAGTGAACATCCTGCCCGACACGTCAAAGTCAAGAAAACTTGGGTCTAGGGCAGCATCAGCATGCCATTAACCCCGTTAATTAGTAAGTTCTTCCTACGGTTGACTCCGACCCATCTGCAGCCGAGACACACTAATTCAAACGAATATTCTCTCCAGTCGAGATGCCGCGTGGTCAGCATCCAGAGACTCAAAAGGAATTTGAATTATGGCATAATAATAGACTGTTCAAGTCGTGGACATTCACAAGCCAGAATTAAGATTAAAAGAATAACATAACATACACCGAATACAAACCGATCTCATTCTATCCACTCATTATCTCATCATCATCATCACTCATCGTCGTCATTTCCGCGCTTTTGTCCCGTCTTTGTCTACAATAGCACACTTTTCAATTTTTTTTTGTAAAACAAGGGACTGCTGATTTTTAATTCTGTATTTCATTGGAAATTATTATTTTCCAATCAGTACTGCACTAAGGTGTATATAGCGTAACGTATTTAACTTAGTTAAGTCTATGTTTAGGCGCACATATTTTTTTAAAATGAAGGTGGCATGGCATGACGGGTTGACTTCGTACTAGACGGGACAAGCCGTAATTTACTGATTTGCAGCATTTGATCCATATCGGTAGCATTCCTGCATTATTTATAATGTCTGAAGTAAAATATTTTTGTTACATGTAATCTAATGAAATCCAAAAGACCAGTGGTCAGAAGTTCGAATTTAGGCAAACTAGTTCCTCTTTATAACACAATTATTCACGTTAGAAATTCTTCAGATTCTGGATTAGGGTCAGCCCAAGAAACCCACAGTTTCCCCTGATAAAATCGTCTGCCGTGATTTTTGAACTTTCACTCTCCTCGTTGTCGATTCTATTTTAGTGCTCGTGCTAATAGATTGTAAGGCATCTGCATCTGCATACAGTGAACGCACATGTACGTTTTATAATTGTTGTGGGTGGGGAAATCCATGAATCTAAAATCTCAACCTGACCAATCCATCACTTTCTCCTGTCGTACAGACAGATTGCATCTCCTGTTAGCAGAATGCAATAGAGGAAATCGTTCATAAAAATTAGACGAAGAGAGATAACACAAGCTCAACACTGACCCTTGTTCCCAGTTACTGGTTGAATTCACATAAAAGCATTTTGGCAAAATGTTGGAACGAATCATGAAAACTATCTAGTGTGGAATGTACTAAAGTATTGTATAATGCATGCGCGATTTTATATCCGTCCGTGAATTGAATTTCCAGGTGGTGAAATGTTTAGGACTTCCGAATTATGCAAGACGTTTTGTTCTCTACATTCTATCCAAGGCTTTTTCTGAACAAACCCTGGCGGGTATTTCTGAGCCAAAGCCCCGGATGCGGGTGAAACTAGAGGAAACTCACGTCAACAATATGAATATTCTACGTAAATAAATACTTTTCCCTTCCCTGCCTGTAGAGGGAGAGGCAATATCCGGTCCCAAGAGAAAGCATTTGAAGAACAACGCATGGGGTGACAAAAGTCGGGAATCTGATTCATGTTTCTCCAATATTCGACATGAGGCGGACCAACACCTTTCCACCAAGGCTTTTCTGATTTAGACTAGCACGTCGACCAAAGTCTGCTAGTGTCAATTCCAGCCGTGTACGATTTTCCTCTGAGTAGATGGACACCGACACACGACCACTCTTGCTTTCTCATTGCGCTCAATTTGTTGTGAGTGCAACTATTTACTTATTTATTATCACACCTATGACGTCGTATGTCGTGTAACCAGGTTTTCCCCAAATTTCTCCTATCCGACCGAGTACGACTGATTTGTGGGTTCTGCTCTGAGCTTTGGTTTTGCAATATCATATTAGTTGCCCAATGCCATTCATGAGAAAGCAATACCAGGTATTGCCATTAATTAGTGGATGAATAGTTTCTATGATTAGAAAGAGCATTTTGACTCTATTTCGAAATAATGCATGAGGGCTGTTTCATGATTTGGAGCCATTTTGGAAAAGCTGTAAAACTGAAACAAATGAATGAATTGGGCTGAAACTTTTACCAATTTTAAAATATCTAGTTGCTGACTAAGTGGCATTACAGAAAGAAATCTGGTAAAGTTATGGACAATTTTTACTACAATTTCAGTCGATTCTTTTTTCAGACCAATTTTTACTTTTTCCCTTTAAATTTCTATGTCTAGTTTTTCTTTTGCATTACAGTAATCGTTGATAGACCTCCATCAAAGCTATTCAAATCTTAGAATATGCTTAACCTTTTATATGAGTTGAAGTCCAGCTACTTCCGGTTTACAGTTTTTTTAAATAGGACAAAAATGGCTTTTAGAAAATTCACCAAATATAGTCTTTCCTCCGTATTACTTGGTAAAACCTCTTGAAAGGATTACCATACATATGATAATCCATATCTGCTCAAATGTCGAAAGAATTTACGAAAACTATGCAGAGTCAATGTTTTGAAACTTTTATAAGAAAAAAACTAATTGCAATAGAAACTGTCTCAAATTAGCGGGTATTAACTCAGCTTTTTGTTTCAATGTAACATTTATGAATTTAGTCATATGGTACCTGTGGTGAAAGTCTCAGCACAATTCATTCATTTTTGTCTTCTGTGTTACAGCCCTTCCAGAATGACTCAAGTTTAATGACACAACCCTATTCGTATGAACAATCAATCAGCCTTCCACCTGCTAATTTCATTGCGTTTCGAATCAGTGTTCACAAATGACAAATTAGATTAGTTTTCATTAAATACAGAAATGTATTTTAAGCAATTTCTGTCTTGAAATTATGTTGCATCATACAGTACTCGATCAACATGTCATTTTTCTTTGGGAAAAAATATAGAAATACTGAAATAATGTGGCCAATGGTAATTCCCGTTTAATGAAGCATACTTACTAATCTTTCTTGGTGCTAGCGATCGGCCAAGTTAAGCATGGTCAATAAGTATTTAATAAATCAACGAAATTCGTACTCAGTCAATGCTTCACTCACATAGTCTTAAAGCTCAGAATACGATTCATCCTCAAGTTCCCTCGCAAATGGAGCTGTTGTTTCCAATAGATATTACAATACATTGAGTTGAAGAAGTTGGCAGTCACGTGAATTTGACAGGGTAGTTGATGAGTTTATAAATTTTGTTGACTTGGTGCAGAACGGAAGAATATGCCATTTACAAACAGTGTTCAAGAAATATTTAGACTGACATGAGGACCAACCAAGTGCCACAATTGGGTTAAGCATTTTCTCCCAGTTCATTAAATTGAAACTGGGTTGATTTACTGAGTTACCGTAAATAAATTAGTACAACTACATATACATTCACAAGATACTTGTACGATATTCAATATTTTCCATTTGTTGAATTAAGCACATCCCTGCTTCCACTTAATCTCAAATCTTGCAGAGATAGATCTGTCATTTTAAAGGTTTGCATTCTGATAACTACTTTGGGTGTTGCTAATAGGCCAGGCCTGCAAACTGGATCAAACGTCCGATAGAATGGTTTGCAGCTAAATATACATATTGACACCTATTTTGTATTAAAGCCTGAACTGCCACAAGACTTCATCTAGAAGATCATGTGGGAGCTAACATATTTATCTACTTATTTAGCCGATATGCATCATCATATTTACTAGATATAGGCAGGGATACACTACCGAAGCCAAAACCGGGAAATAGATACTACAAACTACAATTCACAGCATCCGCACACTTTTAAATGTGTTACTTCAAGTGAGGCGCTGCCATTTCAGTTAGCTGAGCACCCATCATTTCACATGGTAACATTTGCAGTAGTAGCAAGAACCTTTTCAAGCTAGCAATACTCGGTAAATCTCTCCACCAAAAGTAAAGGACATTTGAGACATGAAAATACATGATTACAACACAAACCTCTACCTATTCCCATATTAAGCTTGTCACAAGTATTTGTGCAATGTGGGAAACCGCTTGGCATTTATCTGCCCAAGCTAAGCCAGAAAAGCACCCCGATTGGTTCAGCTCTTCACAAGAGTTTATGCAACACAATTGTGCCTAATCTACATGTTTGACTGGGTACATCTACTTGTTTTGGGCTGAAAATAGGGTTTCTACGTAGCGGATGAATGGGGGAGCGTGACATGACAGGCTGGATCAAAGAACAGAGCTGCGGACGGCTGACGCCATCAACTCCTGTGTCAAGAGAGAAAGTTGAGCTGGGTAACTACTGTGCCTGGATGAATAATGTATTGTGTTTCGTGTGAGGTCCATCATTTGGGAGAAAGCAAGCGGTGATGGTGTCTAAGACCTATGTCCAAGGTCGCAATCCATTTTGACGAACCCATAAACGCTACCAGTAAATGGAGTAAGTGTCCAAAGAAGGAATCAACATTGTGCGCGACGCTGCCGCACAGAACTGAATTTAATTCAATACAAGTGAAATGTGTGTTTAATCATTAGCGTAAATCCCAATTGTGTTCAGAATATACAGAGAGTTCCAATTAGAATGCACATTTTTAGATTTTCTTACAGCAAAACAGGCGACTCACGTTGCAAACAACGTTTTCCAAAAAAAAATCACATTTTTATAGTCTAAAATTTGTAAATTGTCATCGGCTTGTCGCGTTGTCCACATTTTTTATTTAAACACGTGATTTACCTGTTTTTTGTACCGCAAAATTAGAAAAATTCGCCTTCTAATTGGGACTTTCTGTATGTAATCTAGCACTAACCGTGCCTTTCTTTCATCATTGCCAATTTTTGATTAGTTTAAGAACTTATAATATAAAATGCAATGCATTGAATCAACAGCAAATCAGATTGAAGGCTCATGGAATACAAATATCAGCGCGTACAAATAAATGTGAAGCCAGGGCAAGAACGCAGGGTTTCGCCGGAATGAGTTTCGCAATGGTGCTTTGCAGTTTTGAACCTACATAGAACTGGAGTAGCTGGTGTTCTAGAGACTTGTACTGAGAAGGTGGGTTTTTGCGGAGCAGTTTAAGTTTGTGTAATAGGAACCAGAGACTACAGAAGATGACGAATGTTATTTCACCCCTGAGACTTTGCTCCGAGTTAATGGTTGGGCTGAGTCCTAGGAGTCCTTTTCCCTCGTAATCCCATGAACTGTTTGGCGGCTGGGGCTCGTTTTTGACCCATTAGACTGTCCACTGAGTCCAAGTCCAAATCACCTCGGGAATCAATCTGTCGTTCTCGAAGTCCAAGTCCGAGATAACCAGGGCCTACAACAAAGGACACGTTCCGCTCAGCAGTCAGCATAAGCTACACCGATCCCAGATAGGGACTCATTCAACTCAAATGAATCCTGCATTAACTGCTCTGGAATTACCTTGGTAGTATGGAGACTTCTTCCCACGCATGGCGTAGAAGGATGTTGCAGCCGGAGCGCGCTTCCACATCGGTACTGGTCCTATGTCCTGTAAAATAGAGAATTGTGTCATAAGTACCTCGATGGTTCCTTACTCGAGACAACAAATGAACCTACCCAAGATCCGTCCCCAATCGCGGAGTACGGGTAGTCTTGAAGAGACTGTGGGGACATGAGCGCATCAGACTCGGCGGAACGGTCTGGCATTGCCACCACAAGAGACATGGCTGACAGCAACAATGAGAATGACACGATGCAGTCAGTCAAGGACATCATGGCTCCTCTGTTCCGAGAATTCACTCCAATCCTTCCTGAAAAATTAGAATGCTTCCTTGAAAATCATAAGCTAGATTATATATAATACCGCATATAAATCTAGATACTGCTAGTTTGAGAATTTCCTCATACAGTATTTAGCACTTTTATGTTAGAATTTTGAAAATCCTGAAGTTTAGGTCAATGGTAGCTCATATTGTTTCCCCTGTTGTCTGAACAAAAATTAACATGATTCCTTTCTGAACTGAATTTTTTAACAACCCGGTTGTCTGAACTGTAAAAGCCATGCTATCAGAACTGGAAGAAAAGGAATAAACTGAGTTTCTCATGGCTACATTGGACTGAAAAAATTTGTCGTATTGTTAGCCTACTAGCCTGAACTAGCAAACTTTTTGTTGTGGAAAGCATAAATTTGTATTTACATTTTCAGTTAGAAATGGACAAACTTACGGACAAATACAAAAGTTTATGATGACACATTGTTAGAAAGTAACGTAAATGAGTATTCATCTTTTGACATATTTCAGGTTTGTAGCTTTTGTAGCAGAGATGAGGAAGCATCCTCCACCGTAAGTTAATGTCAGTCGAAATAAATAGGTAATTCGGAATTTCAGGATATTTTATGAAAAAATCATGAAATTCATAAATCTGAAAAAAATCATAAAATAGTAATCTGCTTTCAACATACGAATAATTATTCTCATAATAGCACTTATTTTTACCATAATTTTTAACCTAACCTAACCTCACATAGCCGACTGGCAAAAAGTTGCAAAAATTCAAAGTATGCATCAATCACGTAGAATTCACTCTAAAACATGACTCAATGATTTATTACATGATTTGGCAGGCGAGATTTAGGATTGGCATGATTTTTAGCCTAACCTAACCCCGAATAGCTGACTGGCAAAAGTGGCAAATATTAAAAATATACATTATTCAGTTAGACTTTTCTCAATATCCAAGCCCAACGATTTATCAGACGATTTCGTATTAGGATTTACATGATTTCTATCCTAACCTAACCCGGAATGGCTAACCGGCAGAAAGTGGCCAAAATAAAAGTAACGCATTAATCATGTTTTTTTGCCATAACCTGGAAATATGATTTATCGGACGATTTGGCATGCAGAAATTTATGATTCACATGATTTTTGGCCTAACCTAACCCGGAATGGCAAACTGGCAAAAAGTGGCAAAAATTAAAATATCGCATTAATCATGTATATTTCACTCCAGAACCAAGCACAATGATTTATCGGACGATTTGGCATGCAGAGATTTATAATTCACATGATATTTGTCCTAACATAACCCGGAATGGCAAACTGGCAAAAAGTGGCAAAAATTGAAATGCCGCATTAGTCATGTATATAAATAAATAATAAGTCATATAAATCATTGATCGTGAGTATAGAATGAAAATTACAAGATTAATGTGTTATATTAATTTTTGCCAATTTTTGCCAGTTTGCCATTTCAGGTTAGGTTAGGTCAAAAATCATCTGAATCCAAATCTCTGCATGCCAAATGTTCCGATAAATCATTGTTCCTGGTTATGGCGTGAAATATACATGATTAATGCGATACTTTAATTTTTGCCACTTTTTGCCAGTTTGCCATTCCGGGTTAGGTTAGGCCAAAAATGATGTAAATCGTAAATCTCTGCATGCCAAATCGTCCGATAAATCATTTTGCTTGGTTCTGGAGTGAAATATACATGATGATAAAACTTCAGTTCAGACAACCGGGCTTTAAAAATTCAGTTCAGGGAGCCGGGATTCTGATAATGTCGGTTAAGACAACCGGGTTACACGAGCGCATGGGATGTTTCGTCGAAAGTAGGGCCCTCTAACTTGCAGAAGGCCACTTTCAGCAACGCTCCACAGCAAGCGGCACATCGTTCTATTATAAGCGACCGCAACATATGAATTATGAGTTTTTTTGAATGCTAATATGGGTACATATTAAATGCCTTGTTGATCCTTCAACAAAGTATAATTGTAAGTATAAATGAAATATTCTCTAAAATAATAAACAAAGGGTTCCGTCTATTTTGCAACAGGCTGTACATGAGTACGCTGGGCAGTTCATGATATAGGCAAGTGAAAGGAACAGCGAGGGTCACCTACGTGGTGAAAGTTCGGAGTCGTATGTCGTGAGATACGAATTCAAAAGTCGGAGCTAGAATTTGCTGTATACTTTTTCTAACGAAAGAAGAATTCATTTTTTTCAAGCCCAAGTAAAAAGTATAAAACAATACAACGCATGTGACCCAGTCGATGAGGGGTTCCCGCTGGTTCCGTGCTTAGACAGATGTCGTGTCCTGATACTAGGTCCCATGTCGCCAAAAGCCCCTGCTTAAACCCATTTTAAACTTGTTTCTAGACTTTGAACGAGGTTAACGACGCCTTTTCTTTCTAACAAATATGTAAGCAATAAAGAGGCATAAAGGTTGCATCTCGATCCCTCCTTGGTTTGTGCAAGTCGTGTGTCCACAAGCGTATGCTCTATAATTCAGTAAAATTCAACAAAAGAGAGAGTCAGACTAAAGTTACCATGAACGGAGAATTATTTATTAGGCCTAGCATTCACTCTCTTTGACATTCTGACCAAAAGCTGAATGAAGTTTGTATTCCAATGCTCCGAGATAAAACAAATACTACGAACCAGCTCGGAATACTTATTATGCCCTAATGCAAAATGTGAACGACTTTGAGGTTTTAATATTTTTGTCACGCCGTCAACTACTCAGCTTCTCCACAAGTTCCTTGAGCCTAATTTACTACAGAACGGCATTTATTATTTTAATTACAAGGGACAGAGTCGGGGAAATTGAAAGGATATCTTTCGGGTTGAGCGGACTGCCCGAAATAGTCCTCACATCATGGCTGGCTGCATGGAGTCCGAGATTATGACTTTTCCTGAATAATTCGTGGGAAGTGAGTGGAAACATGAACAGACGAGGGTAGCCGACTGCGTGGAGGGAGCAGGGAGTGAGCGAATTGATTACATTAAGTCCCATTGACTCAATTATACACGGAGGCAGCCAATTTCACCTGCCCTGCCCTGGACGACCACAGATCGTGCAAATCCTGCCAGGCACTCTATTATTTGCTCCTACTCAAATTCAGTGGGGACTTTGGCAGAGCCTGGCATTACGTCCTTGTTTGGAAGTAGGGACGGGCAGACGGAGTGTGTGGCTACATTAGTAATAAGATGTGGCGGTGAGAGTGGGAGAAAGGGGTCGCGTGATTTGAAACACGTAGGAGCGTTTTGTACTGGGCGAAACAGGCTGGCAGGCTAACGTCATAATTATAATGATTCTTAAAGAGATAGAATAAGTTTGCCAACGGATCTCCTGCTCCTTTCCATACCATTAGGATTATGAAATCGAGCTTGGGGAGTTTTGTGATAGGAACTCAACACTGGCAGGACACGCAGGCCTGGATTTATGTGCTCCAGCTCCTTGCTGAAAGTCATGACATGACGTTCCTCCAAATACGCCGCATATTCCGACACGTACTTTGCATAATGGTGCTCAGGAGCCGAGAACAACCAGGTAGTTGGGATCTAGTTGATTTTTGATTGACAGGTGGGTTGATGGAGTGAGAGCGGTTGGGTACGTTGGAGGACAGCGGCGTAAAGTGCATGCTAGTCATCTCCTGTCACTATTGATACCTGCGGAGAAAGGACCGTGTCTCCTCCTGACTCTCCGGATAAATAGTAATGCAGTTCCAGGTTCCTGAAGACGCTCCGTTCCGACTCTGAGCAACTCTCCTCACTCTCGGCCTCTAATGGAAGCCCATAAATAACTCTGGCTTCTCCGCGTATAAATTAATTATGGATTTTGACGGAGAGGAAGTGTAAATTGAGTTTGACTTTAATGAATTCATGAGGAGAAATAATTATGAGATGTGCGCAAAAGTGGCAGGTGTTTTCTTTATCTCCATCACGGAGGAGTTCCGACGGGCGAGAGGCGAGATTAGTTGGAATCGAATTAATCAAGAAAAACAGGACGGGCGACTATTCAAACAAACCCGGTTTTGGCACAATTAGTATAATGATGTCATGTCAGGACTAAAATCCGGCGTGGAGGACTGAAAGCAACGGAATTACGCTCTTAGTTAACCTCAAGCACAGCAGCCTCGGAACAATCCCCAGAGATGGAAATGTATAAATGTGTCTCTTCTATCTGGATTGATAATCTGGCAGAAACAAGTGAAGCGGAGTGCAAACCTAGCGTCCTCTTTCCTCCTTCATATCCACATGAAATATTTAGAAGGGAAAGCTTTGTCCCTGTCGTACACAGGAAACTGGGATTTATGATTTCAATTTCTACCCTAATTGAATATCGTCTTACATAGATTTCAATTGAAGGCGTCCGTGCAAGAAGTACACTTGAGATTTTGTTTATTCAATTTGCCAACAAATCACAAAAAATCAACAAAGACCGGCCAGACATATATTACGTTCGGCCGACTCCTTGTCTCATTGAGTGATGTATGCGCGTAGAAACTGCGGGAAAAACACTAATTGAATGCAGGAAAAGGAAAGAGCAATCTTGCGTTTTGGTTTTGAAATTTGACCGAACCGTAAGCCCAGAGCGAGGCAATAATATTTCATTTAAACTTGCTCCTTTGGTTGGTCGGCTATTGATCAACTTGCTTGGTCAGTTCACATTGAAATATGTAATTTGTTATATGTATCGCGATTTGACGCCTCACTGCAACCATCCATACTTGTTAGTAATGAAAAAATTTGTTCACATCTATACGTAACCCTTTGTTCCATCATTCGAATCGGGGCTTACGTGCAATTTGTAATCTTTTTGGAGACGTTGCCAGGTTGCCGA
>JAQFXZ010001637.1:0-11465 GCA_034694025.1 Ceratophysella scotica | reverse complement strand
AAAAATTTTGTCGGAGTAATTTTTTAAATTTGACTACCGTCATGATGTGTCATTCCGAACGTACACACTAGCTTCACTATTCTACATACATCAACATCAATCGAGGACACTACAATACAAACAGTTTTAGCAATGCATCAACGAGCTAATGTGCATGGTTATACATCCAAATTTTAAATGCATAGAAGTAGAAGCACATGACATAATAGGTACCCTATTCGCAATTCCGCACTCACTCACAGAATCAAATTGAGAAAATCTGAAATTGGATGCTCCAATAGTAGTGACTAATTTACAACTGATAAATTGCTTATTTAGTACCTTATAAAAGAAACGCAGCAATTCAACGAAAAAGAGTTGAGCTCACTTACATTTAGCGTCATCACGCTGTTCCAGGCTAGGTCAACGTTCGATGTTATTCAACTAGGGTAATTGCCGGCAAATTACAAATATGCCAAAAACTTTGAGTAGATGTGAACACAATGGTAAAATTCCAATTCCAACCGTAAATACAATTATGACAGTAGGGCCAAATGCAAATTTACCGAATAGGCACTGGCTTTGCGATCAAAGCACTAGTATCCACACTATTCAGAGGTAAATCCTCATTTCACATACCAAAAATGAAGCACAATGAAATGAACTGAGGTGGGAAATGAGAACCAGGAAGAAGATAGCGAATGGCAACACAAGGTAAGTTTTTAGACTTGCAAAATCATCACAAACTTTTGGCGTGTACCATAAGAACCAACGTCTATGCATGACATCGAGTCGCATCTCTATGTATACTGCTGTATGTTTTTGCATGTAAATGGGCCATAGCGTCCCAGACTTGCAATTTTTACGATTTTGGCTACTGTCCATTTTTCGGTATAGTAGCACCAACTTGGTTCGGGATCGGGAACAAGACCAAGAGGACCCGAGCGAGCATAATATAATTGCCACAAGGAACGGATTTTGCATGATGCAGTGCACTAAGCCTACTTTTCTCAGCAAAATACATGCATTAAATTTATATTAATCAAAATTAATTTCCCTCTGGAGGTATTTTCAAAATCAAAATTATAAAATACAAATTAAAAGTCAGCACATATTTGTGATAATTATGGTTAGGTTTCTTATACAAAAGCAAATTTTTGTGGAGATTTACTGTTTACTTTTCAACTTAAGATCTCAATGATTCTCGTTCACCTATTACATGCGTATTTTTGCTTATTTTAAGGTTTCAGTGCATATTTGTTCAACTATTGCATGCGTATTTTTGCCTTTTTTAAGGTTTCAGTGCATATTTGCATTTTTTGATGTTTTCTAATTTTGGTGGACACTTTGGCATTTTTGACCAAATTTTTGCATCTTTGAGGCTTTTTCAAGCTAATTTTTCATTGTAGCAGTTTATGTTCAATTTTTGCAAAACTTCTATTCTTGGCAATATTTTCGCTTAAAGTGTCGGAAATTTTCGCCACTTGATTTGAATTTTATGTTCCTCGACAATTCTTGTATTTTTACATATTGTTTGAATGGATGTACCAAGTATTTGTTTTCGTCTAAATTCAAATGCATTCTTTCATTAAAATTGTTTGTTTGTTTTTCTGTTTTTTTTTTATATATATTTTGGTGCATATTTTAATGCATTTAATCTTAGCGGTAGTCATGATCTCCAAACAATTCTCGTTTTCAAACACGAAATTATACAAAAATCAAAATCTTTATATTCAAATTGTTTCCATATTGGGCTTTGGGCTTGTGGCTATATCAATTACCCGATTTGATTTTTTATATTATCAATAGAAAACTGCATATTTTGATCCTTGCATCAACAATAATTGGTTTTCATAAGGTAATGCTATTAAAATTGTCAAAACACAAGCTTCAAAGAGCCGATAAGAAGCGAAGGCTGGATAATTTTCTAATTTGTTAATAGACATCACAAGATGCATCAACCAGGCACTCCTCCAAGCCATAAAGCAATCCTAATCTTTCCGCAAGACGTTACGTGTGGATGTGGACATGGGCTCATGACATTTGCACACACGGGAAGAGCATGATACTCCTGACATAATCTCATAAATAAATATTGACTTTGATCTCTGATATAACATTGGAATGAGAAAATGGTCAAGCAGACAATCAGGCACGTGGTTTGTCAATGGGGGTTGGGTTCATGTTCCAGCTCAAAGGAAATAGGATTGATTGGCAGAATGAATCAAATCAAGCACGCTTTCGAGTCATGTCAACTCATCTCTTAAGTCGTGTGTACAACACGACAAGACACGACACAATTATCAGGACTTTCTGCAAAATTTCCATGGTGTTGCATAAGATGAGTTCTCATTTCTCATTCCGACGGCATGATCAGATCATCCTATGCACTATGCTATGCTATGTATATGCTACTGTCATTGAAACGAAACTAAAGGCGTCTTTTATTTACAATAGCGAACTAGGTACATAATCAAACCAGGTCACTGGATTCGTAGACAACCAACAAGCCTTTCGATTGCTTCATTTCGTTTACTGCGCAGCTAAAAATATATCACTTCGGATTATCAAGCGGATGTAACGTTTAATAACGGAATCTTACCTAAGTACTTTAATCGCCTTAAGAGTATCGTAGAGCTTTGAATTTTGCGGCATACACATATGTATGTTATGGCATTATGGGCCTACTTCAGAGCAACCGCTCTGGTCGCATATTTTGAAATCGTACATGAAAATTTGTATTGTGTAATGCTTTTCTTATGGAATACAACTTGTCATATTTTTAGTTAGGTTAAGTTGTGCCGAAGCGTGCGATATAATGTGACAAGTAACCAGCCATTGGAAGGTAACTCCTATGTTCAATTTCAAAATTTTCGCTAGGGTCAACCAATTGACCTGAACCGGTCATTTTAAAGTCTCTGTTTCAATTTAACAAATTAAAATATCAGGTTGCTCTTGGATGGAATTGATTGACATTCTTTGGTATGCCCGATCCGGCGGAATATTTTAAAATCGTACATTCCAATTTGTATTTTGTAATACTTTTTTATGGGTGACAACTTGTCATATTTTTAGTAAGGTTGGGTTGTGCCGAAGCGTGCGATATAATGTGACAAGCGATCAGCCATAAGAAAGTATTACACTGTATACACTCATATGTAAGATTTCAAAATATGCGCTCCGGTCAATCAGTTTTAAGGTGGAGTCAGTTGTCGACACGTCATTTAAAGTTTAAAGCCTTTGCTTTAATTTGACAAATTAAAATATATCAGTTACTCTTGCAATATTTTATCTGATGTTTTATTCAACCTTGATTGACATACTTTGATATACCCGATCTATCCGGCCGAATTGTATCTTGAAATCGCACATTCCAATTTGTATTTCGTAATGCTTTTCCTATGGGTGACAAGTGATAACTTGTCATATTTTAGTAAGGTTGGGTTGTGCCGAAACGCCTGATATGATGTGGCAAGTTATATTCCAATTGTAATGTTTTTCTTGCAAAAAACAACTTGTCATATTTTTAATTGGGTTGGCTTTTGCCGAAAAGTGGAATATAATGTGACAAGTGGTATTTCTTTAGAAAGCACTACACCGTTTAGATTCCCATGCACGATTTACCGTAGAGTGCAGTGCAAAAGCGATGAACTTCTAATTGAATCAATGTTGACCACCGTCAAGGTCAATTGGATGTCGATTGACGGGTCAAAAGTTGTATGCCCCTGCCCCAACATTCATTAACATGCCTCGAAAAATGTGTAAATACCTTAACGCTTAACAGCACATGCAAATACATTCGATTAGAATAAAATATTCACACAACACAAACGTGATTTTGGATATATCTCTTGCACTGAACTGTTCCGTTTTTAATATTTTGAAATATGAAAAGTAAAAAATATTCTCAAGTCACATATTTGGATTAGCCTGATCTTAGCAACGGTTAAAGTCCATTGGGTATAACGTCTCCGTTGAACTGATAAGTGAAGTTTCTGCAATTATACTAGCAAGCAACATGTCAAATGCGCAGTTTGAGTGATTAGTGATTACAGATGGTTCTTAGCTTATGCGGCTTATGCTTAATCTTTGAACGTTTCACATAGACCTTAATCAGTAAATAGTCAATTAGTTTCAAGCCAGTCAATTCAAATGACCAAGACTTTGTTTCCATACAAACAACTGTTTTATAATACCGTTTGGTATTGGAAGGTGGGTCCTAGCGAAGAACATTACAAATGGCTCAACTACATTAACACACTTTTGCATTTAACTTATACATAAACCAATAGAAACTAATAATAAGTGTGTTTCAATATGAAATGAATACTTCTAGGCGTGAGTTTGAGATGTGAAGGGTAACTCTTGATTCGTGTTTTACTGGTTCATGTCCTCCTCCGTCCGTCCATTGACTTCGTACACCTGCGAACAAATCAATGCATTTAATCCAGATTAAATAGTCTATCATCGCTATTCCAAAACTAGAATAAATAAAAATCCAACTTACAGTGGTTTCATTGTTAGAGAAGCTTCCGATAAATGCTGATGGGGTACGTCTCCCAACTCCCAGAAGTCGAGGATTTCCTAGTTGGAAATGTTTGGGCTTGGGAATATTTGAGACACTCTCACCGACTTTTTCCTTCGTGAAGGCATTTGGGGTCAACCGAATAATTTCAACGGAACCAAAATGGAGTATAAACAAATCGGGACATTTGTACGCTGTAAATCAAAATAAATTATGTGTGTAATTTGAGCACTCTTTGCCGTCAATTGATGCATGCTGCTGCGCATATTGCCAGTAAGTTTGAGGTTTGTGAATCTCACCGACTTCAACCGGGAGCCTTGACCAAACAATATTTAAGTCACGACTACGTCTACCAAAAGCATCTGTGAATATCCCCACATCTGAGAAACAGAGTAAGTACTCTCTTTCAGCTTGACTCGGGTCCTCGTGAAGCGTAGACTCTGCTGAGATCTCAATAATTGCAACAGGATAGTTAGCAGAGTTTCGACATGTCGTCTTGACGTACAGTAAGGATTCGTCCGATTCGTCCAAAAACTCTGAAAATGATAGTTTTAAATGCAATAGAATACCCCAAATCTGTTTAAAACCAGCGACTAGATTTGGTTGAAGTTTATGGAACAGGCTGTGGTGTAACCAACCACATATTGCAATCACCCATTGGAGCTATTATGGATAATTGGCTATTCTACATAATAGCCGGCTAATATGGAAAAAGAATTCTAAAGAACGTTAATTACCGCTTGCAAATATTTATACCTGATTTCTGCAGTTGGCTGTTCCCACTCAGAATTTTACTCTCTTTCCAATGGTGCAATTCCTAAGTTTAATCGGATACACCCAAACGCATTAAATCAAAATACAAGGGTCCAGACAAGGCAAATTCATCATAAATCATGTGTTTGGGTGTATTGGATTGAATTAAAAATTACGCCATTGGAAAGAGCGTAAAATACTGAGTTAATAGCAGCTAATTTCAGAAATTGGATACAAATATTTGCATGTATTAGTGAACGTTCTTCCGAATAAAATTTTCTTAGGCTATAATTAAAAACAGCCAATTCTCCATACTAGCTCCAACATAACCACTGAAAAATGAGAATTTAGAAGCGTTTTTACTTCGCTTATGCTTTTAGATCCTTTAGGTTAGGTTAGGTTAGGTTCCGCCGGAAACACGTCTTGGTAAATTCTGCTAGGTTAGGTTATGTGTATCCTTATCTTATCTAAATCATGGGTGGTTAAATTAGATGGCCACAGCCTGTTCCATAGTCTTTAGATTAACCCTAGACTTGAATTTGTAAAAACAACACACCTTCAACTGTGAAGTTCGTGAGGTCCAATTCGAAGATTTTGTCGCTACCATAGATTACCGAATTTGGAGTAATATTGATACAAGTGACACTCTGTGGGGTTCTAAGGCTCATTTTTTGAACAAAGCAGTCTTTCTCCCAAAAGAGAATGTTGAGTGTCTTCATGGTAGCAACAACCAACACTATCTTCTCCGAACTGGTTCGCCCAACGCGAAACAGGTCACAGGATTCTTGGTCCGCTAACATTAGAGGCTTTATCTTTGGTTTTGACAGTTCAGTAGCCTCTGCGCACGTCCGAAGGAGTCCAAGATGGACGAGACCTAGTCGGCGATCCTTTCCTATTTACAAAATAAACGATAATTTGTGGATACTCGAAACAAAACATCATAAACCAATCCCATTATACAGTTTACGAACCTTCAGTCATTAGAGCATAGTTGATATTCGTGATAAACTCAATTTGGTGAATTGAGCCGACACCTTCAATCCGGATTGGAGAATCGTGTCCAGATCTCGACGCGAAAAGTCCCTCTTCACAGCCGAACAAGAAAAGATCATCAAATACGTTCTTCACACAGTTGATATACAGTTTCTCCGGTCCAGTTTGCTTGAAAATAATTGATTTCAGAGCTCCCTTCGTGTTACAGTCTGAAATACTTGTTAGGACATCATTTAATTGCAGGAGAATACAGTCCTCCTTGCGCACTGTGACAGGTGCGGCGGTTGTGGCGATGACTCCCGGATCTTGATGAGACTGAAGGTTCTGTGGACCAGAAATTTTTTCGGGCTGGGTTGAAGTAGCGGCGGAACCATGAGCTGACTGTTGACCGTGCTGGTATTTCAATACAAATGGAGCAATATTAATATATTAAAATGCATAGCTATTTTTCAATAAAAATTACAAAACTGGTTGAATCATACCGATTGCTGGTGATTTCCTTCCTTGTCTCTCCCAAATATCATTTCAGTGAAGGTTTTCTTCTTCTTGGACAACAATTCGTTCTGCTGCTGCAGATACTCAATCAGTTTTGCCTGTTGATCCAGGGTGGATTTGAACTTAATTGCGTCTCCAAGCTTTTCCTGATTCAACATATCCAGTTGAGTTTGTTTTTCTCGAATTCTAATAGAAAATGCATTTAGTTTTAGTATTGCATGAAATGAAATGCGATGAATGCATATTAATTAAGTTGTGTACTTACACCAATTCATACACTCGAATTTGACGAGTGGCCGAGTCAATGTCTTCAATCAGTTGCGAGTTCTTCTCCTTTAGATTATACGTCTAATAGTGAAATAGAAAAGTTGAGTATTAATTGAATTTCTAGCATACAGCATTTAACGATTTAATTACCTCAGTAATTTGCCGGGAAGCCTGATCCTTCACTTGCATATTCTCAGCGCGAAGGTTTTCTAAGACTTTGGACAGACAGAGCCTTGTGGCTTCTGTTTCAGTGAATCTGCTCGTAATCTGGTCCAACTGATCTGATAGGTTGCTGTTCGTCTTCTGGAGCAGTGAGACTTTCTCTGTCAAGGCTTGAATTTTGATATTCATATTGTTCCCTTCCAACTTCAGGTTATTTTCTAGATCCAGGAGCTTCTGTTCCGCAAATAATTTTGACGATGTTGTGCTGTTCAGTTGATTTTGTACTGAGTTGAGTTCATCATGTAAATTCTCCAACTCTTGCGTAAGATGAGTCCTTTAATTTTATAGAATAAATTAATGAGCAATTCGTGTGTTCTCTGGAGCTTGAGATATGCATTTGCATATGAAGCGCAAATCTCAATTCCAATTTTACCTCGAACTGGTAAGTTCGTTTATCTGAGAACACTTTTGCACTATTGCCACCTCAAATTCCTTGAGTTGATCCTCAAGAACGATACAGGCGTCCTTCAACACCTTGATATTCTATAAACGTCATTTTTAAATATTAAATATTAAACACCGTTCAACCAATTCACATCCATTCGCTATCCAGATTTAGTAAATATAGCTTACAGTGCGGAGTTCAGAAATCTTTCGGTCCTTTGACTCTAGCAATCGCTCCGTTTCTTGAATCGCGTTATTCTTTTGTTCTACTGAGTTTTTCAATGCTTCCAGTTCTCCGACTCGAATAATAAGCCTTGCATTTTCTAGATAATAAAAAAGTACAGTAGATTGTTGGCGCATAAAAAGTTAGGATTGACTTTTGTTGATACACAAACCTGCTTCCAACTGAGTCAATTTATCCTGAGCAGCTCTACTTTCATTATCTTTTTCTAATACTTTCTGCTTGAGCTGAGAAATTAGTTGATCATCTTTGACGCTTTGGCTTTCCAGCTGGACAATGCGAGTTTGACATAGCTTGGCCGCTTCTTCAATTTCTGTCATTTGCATCTTGAGTTCGCTGAAGGTTGAGGATAAGTTCAGAGCTTCTTGGGTCTTATTGGACAGCTTGGTTTCTAAGTCCTTTCTTTCCCTTGTCATAATTCTGAGGTCAACCTTGAGCATGGTTAGTTGATGATCTAGCTCATCATTCGACTTTTCCAATTCCTTGGATTTTTGTTTTTGAATGATAAGGAGATCCTTTGTGGAATCGAGTCGGGACTGGCATTTGTCCAGCTGGTCCTTCAGTGCCTTGGTACTTCCGCTCTCAATGTCAAGCTTGTGACCTTTCTCCATATACTCTTTGGTTGACTGGAGAAATTGTGTTTTCTGAAACAATCATAGATTTTTAGTTTAATGCAGCTTCGAGTAAATATTCAATCGTGATATCAAGATTTACCAACCTGTCTGTCAAAGGAACTCAGAGATTCCTCCAGTCGGGTAACGATAGAGTCCAATTCCTCAATCTTCTTCTGTTTCTCGTTAGTTTCAATGGAAGCAACTTCAAGACGACTGGTAAGTCGATGTTTCTCGCTCAAGGATTTCCGTAGGTTTTCTTCCAGTTGGGTTTGAGAGAGAAGAATAGCTTCCTTATCCTTTTGACATGTCGTATACTTTCTCAGTAAAGAATGTAGAGCATCTTCGAGTTGTTTTATTGAGTGGTTGTAATTTTTACTCAACGTCTTCATCTCGTCCAAGGTGGATTGACGAGAGTTGCGCGCTTCCTCCAATCGACCACTTAGAGTGGAAATATCAGCACTTTTGGCGTCAATCATGTCTAGCCATTCTTCTTGTTTCCTTGCCATTAGTAACTTTATATCTTCCATTTCCTTCTTATGCTTAGTGGTGAGAGCCTCAATTCGGGCTGTGGACTCATTTGAATGCTCGTCCAGGTGAGCTTCCAATCGTGACAGACTCCCTCTGTATTTCTATTATTCATATAAAAAGATCATCATACTTATATGTTTTCAATACGGAAAAGTTAAAATTAATTAACTAAACTAGCCACCCATAATTATATATATTTATAGATATTGGCCAATACCTTAGAAAAGCTCTCCCTGATATCTCCATTATTTTTTTCAGCTTTCTGTGCTTCACTGCGGAGCTTCTCATTTTCTTGGCGAAGAGCGGAAACACTATCTTCTAATTGGGAGATTTGTTTATCCCGCTCGAGGGTGAGGGTACGGAGGACCTGGATTTCGTTCCTCAACTCTATAACTTTTCTATCTTGCACATCAGGATGCGCATAGTTTCGGTTTTCGGCAGTCTTCCTGACAGGCTTACTTGGTACTAATTGTTTCTTGGGGGTCTCAGGCGTGGCGTTACGATCATTCAAATGAACAGGTGAACTGGACTTAGGAACAGCGCCCGGACTTGGTGATCGTTTTGGTTCTCCTAGAAGTTTTCTAACCTGCGGCGAGTTGACGAAAGGTTTCTGAGGGGTAGCCTGCAGAGGAAAGAATTATGGAATGAAGAAAGAAGAATCCAAGCACAAATCATTAATCCTCATACAACCATGAATAATATTTACATTCGTCAAAAGAAGTCATGATTCGTGGAGTTGTCCTTTACCATTCGTCAACAATCCACAACACAGCTTAAATTTAAATAATAAAAATGCAATTAATATTGAATATTTCTTACCACAGAAGGTTTGGGAGAATTAGGGGCAATTCTGGGAGACGGGCTGATCGGAACTGCACTTCTTGGAGGCAGTCCATTAATTCCACTATCAGTCCTGCTAGGAACATCTTTTCTATTCGCCGATCTTTTCGTCGGAGTGATGCTTGAGGTTATAGTAAATCGTCCCTTGATGTTAACTTTCTGATCCATCCTGTATTCCTCAATTTGTAACTTCACTTAACGAATGATGTGACGAACCACTCACACCCTCCAGATTTACGAACGATTACCATATATATCAAGATCCGATACTTAAGATCTTGTTCCAGGTGTCTGCAAATGTAAATTCAATGTCAGATACGATAGCAAGATAGGAACAGCTCAGAGCTCACACGCACTAATTCACCGTTACTGTTCGCATTTGACAAACACAAAACAGGCAATGACAAACGAGCAAGACGACACACAGAAGAAAGTCACGGTCTTGCTTTCCCGACAGTCAACGGAAGACTGCTTTCCCGACAGTCAACGGAAGACTGAGGGAAACGTTCCAATAGTATAGCAGGGCTCAAGCAAGAACACAAGTTGTACTTCGCGATAATATAAACAATAATTACGTATTTAATAATCGTAACCATGGAAACTGAATATGTAAAAAAAAAAGTTACCTACCTCGTAACTATGAACTAGAAACTGGACAAATATGTGACGCTCAAATATACCTACTCATGTCTGCAGTAAGTCAGAATAAATGACACGGACGAAGTCGAAGCGTAGCGAATAGCAACATCCAAATGAGGAGATCCACGGATGTCAGCGAGAGACGGAGCACGTTTGGCAGTGGCGAGCGAAGTTGACGTTGGACATGACAAATGACCGAGACTTCAGATTGCAGAAGAAGAAGAGAAGAGGCGATCTGTCTTGTTTCTCTAACCGCCAACGTAAACACAATTCTCAGGTGTCCTGGAAACACAAATTCCACCGCCCCGCGCCTTGCACACTCCTCGCACACTTCCCGTGTATACGTGTAGAGTGGGTTGAGCTCCGGTTCGGAGCGTGTGTACGTATATACGTATACCCGATTTCCCTCCATCCACGCCCAAGACAAAAACCGGCACGACGAATCTTACTTGCCGTATTCTTTAATTATATGCTACGCAGCCTGGTACACTCTTTTATATAAAGAATGTGGGGTACTACAAAAATTTCAGCTAATCCAACGCAACGAATGCAGATTCTAACTTGAATTGAATCTTATCGTATTTTAGCCATAGCGTGAGACAGATTAATGAATTAAAAAATATGGTATGTTTGGCGGCTGAATGGTTTTTCATTGTCAAGGGATGACGAATGACGAAGGGGCGGAAATTGGGTTTTACTTTATAATTGCACTCCCTCGAGCCTCTCCGACACCGCGATGTAGGGAATTCAGGTAAGAGGATTTCTCTTCACACATTTTCTTTGGGAGAGGAGCACGACTCACAGCCGGTTTTGTGTGGTAAGTTTTTTTGGTCTCCTAGGCATAAGAGAAAAGAGGAGAGCAAAAAAACTTACCACACAAAACCGGCTGTGAATCGTGTTCTGCTCCCAGAGAAAATGCGTGAAGAGAAATCCTCTTACCTGAATTCCCTACATCGCGGTGTCGGAGAGGCTGGAGGGAGTGCAA
>JAQFXZ010001636.1:0-11468 GCA_034694025.1 Ceratophysella scotica | reverse complement strand
CGATATCAGACCAAGTTTTGGTTGGTGATAATGGAGGCAGACTGGCGAGCAGCTTCGTGTACTTGTCCAATCTTCATTTGACAGAGTGTCTGTCTCAATATACTCTACAGCCTAGTGGCTGAGAGGATGGTTTGGGGTAATATGGTTAGGTTCCCTATCAAAATCTTCATGAAGCAGTATATCTGCAAACACGTCTTGGGGATTGCGATGCTTGAAAAATTATACATGGTTCGAGATCAAACTAAATGCATTCCATTGAACGCCAAACGCCCACGTGGTAGTGGTAGGCCCGCAAGAGCCAAAAAAAGCTCTTATTGTTCTGTATTGCCCGATTTGATGAAATGTATATGCTGTAAAATCATGACACATTTAAATTTGGCAATAAAATATACTTTCAGTGTACAAATTATATATTTTGAATTAGGAGTTTTCAGGGTCAATTTCGGTTAAAAAGGAGGTGCAAATAAAGCAAAAAGTATGGCCGGTTTTAGTATTCGTACTTTTTAGTAAAAAAGGTGAAAATGGGAATTTTTTATGGTGACTTTAATATTAAGTCATTTGTATAAACGTTCATGTGCATATATATTCTTATGTCAACAGTCATAATCAGCTGGTGAGTTCCCTTCTCCAAGCACAATAATTTGTAATGTTTTATCTCTTTCAATAGTGAGCTGTTGCTGTGTATCCCTCCCTCCCTTCCTCTGTCACACAAAAACTTTGTAAACACGGCTACCAGGACGGCAAATTCAATGTCATGGCAACCTAATCCTACACAATACAATAACTTATAATTTGTAATTAACAGTTGCTGTATGTATGCATGTTGTATGACAATAGGGTGGGGGACAGTTAGGCGGAGGAGACAATAGGGTGGACGAAAGTTGGGCAGGGCAATAGGGTGGGCGAAAATTGGGCGTGGATATTTGGCTGGGCGAAGGATATGCGGGGACAATAGGATGGGCGAAAGTTGGGCGAAAGTTGGGCGGGACATGAAGGGAATGAAAATATTATTTCGAAAATTCAATTCAATACACTGATCAGTGCTAAGCACTGATTAGTGGGCATCTAGTTAAGAATATTTACGTCTGTTTATACATAGTTGTGACAGCAGAACTTTCCACGAAAGAGGCTTGATTGATTGAATGATTGACCCTCACCAGACTTACATTCATCAGTTGCATTATTGCAAAATATCTAAGCAGCAGCATTGCATTGGACAATGCTATGGTTTCCGGCCAGAGTTATAGACTGGACCCTTAACGTATAGGTAGACCCTTCACTGGACTGAAGTGATACACGAGAATTGACGAGGAAATTGGATTTAAGATTTTGATTAAACGCATCAGTGTTGCATTACTTGTACACATTGTACAGAATCTGCGTGGTCGTGGTCCGTGGTCAGCATTTTGGCAGTCCTATGCAACTCCCGTGGTGTTGAGGAGGAAAAATGTGCCAACAGCTTCAATTTGTCTGAATTCCATGCACTAAGTTGTTTTGGTTGCCACAATAATGTGGCTTGTAGTACTTATCAGATCTTGGTTGAGGCGTTGCAACACAACAGTATTTATGTAAATGCTTTACTGTGCGGATCTAATTCTTACTAATAGCTGATTTAGTTTATCGAATGGACCGAATAAGCGAGCTACAATCTACCAACTAAGGAATCCCAAGGAATCCCAACATGTATCCGTGTTTCACTTGAACTTTAAATAAAACATTTAGGTATATGCAATAAAATACAATAAAACTTCCTGCAAATCACCAATGAATCTTTGACTGATTCAACTCACTCACGATTAAAATTTTTAACTCTTAATTTGACTGTGGGTTCGTCGTGATGACGCTGAGATTATGTTTGAGCCGAATAATATGAAAAATGACGAAACTTGCGGTTTACTAGTAATTTACATTGAAAATATTTTTTCTACAAGTTTAACGAGAAATAAGCCCTTGCAAGGGATGTAGGTGGTCAGGCCTAGAATTATATCATATATTACAGATCATATATTTTCAGAAATAACCTTTTTTACATTCGAGTCGAGTTTCCTTAAAAGGTTTGCATTAACTCTTTGCTCCAAACTGCTTACGAATTTTTTAACGAAATTTTCGAAATTACTCGTGTTTTGCTATTACCAAACACTGCCGAGCATAATGTGATGTCAAGCCATTTTACTATGTTTAGTTTATATATATATATTTTACACCCACACATCAATTTGTTGTCTCTGCCAACCTGTTCGTACTAACCTGACTCTTAAACTAACAACAAACCAACTTTCAAGAATAATTTCAAGTGAAGAGGCGGGTTCTATTTTAGAAATCGGATCCCTATTGTCACAATATTTTTCGTTACATCGTGTTTATATATGCTCCTAGTACAGCGCAGGAACGCTGCTAATTGAACGGCTCGAGATACTAGACGTGCTCGATGCACAAGAAAATTCACATCCTACTATTACTACGACTACGAGTACTACAGACATTTCGAACGTATTCTGGCTATGCCAGACTAGGCCTGACCAATAAGCAAAGAATTACAAATACTTATGTCTAATTCAATGTCCAACGATGCAAGTTAACAAATTGGTCCCTTAAGAGGCCAAACCCCACTTTGTTTGGCTTACGTCCAATCTTCCAAACTGCACTCGTCCAAACCGCTGAAATTGGTCTTTCGTCCAAACTGCACTCGTCAAAATGTTTAAAGCGCTACAAAAGGTTCAAAAGTTTAACATGTCGTAGACAAAGTTGTCCTTGACTATTGGCCTAAATCAAAAGTCATTCATTGGTACACATTGGGACATTTCCATGTAGAAAAGGGAGACCAAGTTAAGATAATCTCTGAACACTGCTCAGTGGTATTGAAAAATGTGGCATAACATTATGATACGAAATATGTATATATATGTAAATTAAACAAATAGAAGAAATGCCAGCTAGGTAAAAATTTTGTTCCGTCCATAGAGCTGATATGGCGTCGTAATCATTTAAATGTAGTTTCAAAAGCATAATTTAAGGTAAAAATAAATAATGGTAAGTAATATTCACCTGTCATAGTTTTAGAATTACATATTGAATTCAGATATATTTAGTGCAGTAGATTTGTTTGACATTATATTGGATGCAGGCTTTTCCTAAATCTTTTAGAGAATCGTAGTAAACAATCTGTTGCTTAAAGCTGTTGATATCTGTTTTTCAGTCCATTACTCAAAGATTCTTGTCCTATGTCTACGAAATGTTAAACTTGTGAACCTTGTGTAGCGCTTTAAACTTTTGGACGAGTGCAGTTTGGACGAAAGACCAAGTTTAGCGGTTTGGACGAGTGCAGTTTGGAAAACTGCAGAGATGTCCTTTGTTTAGCCAAAATCTGTAGAGCACTAATAAGTAAGTCCACCGCATAAATCGGGTTCATTTTCCTTGTTCATTTTCCGACTAAACTACTGGGTAGAGTTGAATCCAAAACTAATTGCCAATTATTTGCATCATTTGTATTCAATTAGTTTAATTTCAATCATTACAGGAAAACATATGTACATAAAACAATTATCACACCCGTAAAGTTGAAATGACGCGAAGTACATTATAAATACTACCTTTGCCTATTTCTGTCTTTGCACTATTTCTGACCTGCAACATACTGTGGAACCATCCAAGAAGGATAAGATGCCCGCTCCCATTGTGCTAATAGTTTTCTTCTTTCTTCTGACTCTACATCCGGGAAATACTTGCGACGTCGATGAATACGGGGTGAGCACAAGTTTTACTACATTCATTTTATAGTGATGCATACTCTACCAGACAATTTAACTCATTCACCTCTTACAGAATATTAACGGAACTAAATTGGAAATAGTTGGAACACAAAAAACGTACCCGTACACGAAATTCCAAGGAATTGACTCAGCAAATCGGAAATGTCTGATAATAATTCATCTTGAACTACTTGAATTTGAGCCTGATTACTTGGTTGAACAACTGGAAGGATGTGAGAATTTGCTAGTTCTCACACTGAAAAACACTCACTGGAAAGGGAAGCGCTTTACTCAAAAAGTCCATCTTCCGAAGCTGTCAACGTTCTATCTGTACTTGAGAAACTGGGACTACATGGCAAGTTCATCCGAAGAAATTCTGTCATTCTTCTTTGTCTACAAACATCCAATCCAGGATTACAACAATAACTACTATCTTATCAAGCCACGCCTACTCCAGAATTACAGCTCCACTGAATTCATACCTAGTTTTAATTTTGTTTCACAAATATACCGTGTGACTAGTGTGCGTGAAAGAGACATTTTGTATTGTGACAAAGGTTCCTTAGCTATTCACTCTCTTCCCTTTGACATCTCCCCGCACTTTGAATTTGACCAAATTTGGCTATACAATACGGTTTTGAACGTGAGCAGCTTGAAGGAGATCAAATCGGATTTGTACTTAAACAATGTTAAGCTGATTGCAGGGAGAATCTCGGACATCTTTTCTAAGAGTTCCAAGGCTCGTTATCTTCACCTCGGACTATCGGACTCGTTGTCGGAAAAAGAAATTATAGATCTGGCTGAACTGCCTCTGGATTTGTCTAGATTCGGCGTTAAATACGGTTCAATATGGAATTCAATCTCAAACCTGTACTTGCCGTCTCTAAAACAATTAAGCCTCGAGAATTGTGAACTTAATTTGACACTCATCCCAAAATTTGGGAAATTAGAGAGGTTATTTCTGACTAACGTGACATCTGTGGGAGATAATACTGATATGACATCCTTCATCAAAGAGAATGAGCACTTAGAATTAGTTGTGCTTGATGGACTCAATACATTTGACCTATCCGTCTTAGAACCTTCAAGAGCTTCACTGAAATATATCACAATCAAAAATTCTCCCGTGACGCAATCAGCGGAATTCTCCCTACCTTCGATATATCGTACGCTTGTGCTAAACAATTCCGTATTAGATGTTTCTGCTCTGACAAGATTTCCTCAGACGTTCAACAATGTTCGCCAGCTGTATATCTACGGTGATTTTGAGTATCTGTCGAGTCTGCTCTTGGTCACTCTGCAAACTCGAGTTGAAGATATGGTTATACAATTACGAGGAGACCAGCGGGTTCGAAGTAGACCCGAGTTTGAGACAACGATTGAATTCCTGAAGAATGCGGGTGTGCCACCATATGCCACAAGTATATTTCTCCGTCGTGAATACTCTGCGCCTCAAGTTTGGGTATCTCGAGGACCCACGTATGACTACAGGGGGAATCCCTATCTACGGGACCTCGCTATTTACAGCTACACGACTCCGCTTCTAGTGATTTGCATCATTGGGATCCTCGGGAACCTGTTCAGCGGAGTGGTTCTGATGAGCAAGGGCTTGAGAGGATCAAACAGCTACATTCTTCTTGGTTTGACTGTCTGTGACGTAATGGTGCTCCTGACCTATATTCCGTCACTCATCTACTTTGGACTTAAATTCATTTTCATGTTTTGTAAATTTTCTATTCCGGATTATCATTTCCCAATCTTTTGGTTCGAGATTTCACTGGCGTCTGCGCAAGAATCGGATAACTTACAAACTCTACTTTTGTATCCAATCAACAAAACAGGTGGGTCATTTTAGTTGTAATATAAACCACGAAGTACAATTGCGGCACAAATTATACGAATTCACTTACAAACTAGCAGTATTTTGGAATCCCGGTGTTTGTTTCGCGGTAATTGGTGTCATGGCTGTTTTTCCTTCTGGGAAACTGGTAACCACGTGGTTAGGTAATGTTCTTTACTGTAACCTTCTACGAAGTATATGCGTAAAAACTTAATTTCATACTTTCACACAATTTTCCAGAAAATATTTCTTTATGCGATATTACGCAGAATTTTACGCAGATTTTGAAAATGCTAACTTGAATTTTCTAGGTTCATTCGTTCAGCGACAATTGAGGAGTGAACTGAAGTTCACTTTTAGATAGGACAAACTATGTAGTGACGTCATAGAAAACCGAGTAGACTCACGTGCAGGTTGCCTATTGAATGCCGAAAAAGATGCAACGATATGGGACCAAAAATCCACTTTTTTGGCCCTTTGCCGACTTTTACTCTAAGCTAAGACCCCCTTCACAAAGTTCTGCATTACTGAAAGTTGTAGATATTATTCTAAATTTAATTGGCAATCCAACAAACTTAACTTAAAGGTCAAAGGTCAAGCCGTTCAGGAGATATTTAAACATTTTTGAAGCAGCATGAGCCAGCTCACACTTAACCTCGCTAACCAAGCTAACACAGTTTACTGATTGTATTGGGGCAACACTCACTCTGATTCAGATATAGGGTGCGGGAATATCAGAATTCCAGGGCAGGGCAATGTAATGTGGGATACAGAGTTCAACCGAAAAGGCAACGGAAACACGGCTCAGGGACTAAACTGTATCCGTAGGTTTCAGGGAGCTCTATTCTGAACACTTGAATGCTGTATTATGGAATACCGTAAGTACCCAAATATAGCCCGGGCATCATTCATACAAATATACCCTACGGATTCATGTCAAAAGAGCCAAATCAATATTAAACAACAAAAGAATAGCCAAAACAACATAATTCCTGACAACGACCAAATGTAACTTTTTATGACTTTTGACAACAAATGCTTAACTATAGCAGATTTGAAAGGATCAAATTTTTAATTTACCCGAAGCCAAAACAATATGCTTGTCAACGACCTAACCAAACCTAAATGAACATTAGGTGATCAATAGCCTAGTTAAAAATGAAAGTCGAAAATTTTATTTTAGCCGGATCACTATTTAGTGCCCGGTCTACAAATTATGTCCGGATCTCAATATGCCACAGATTTAAAAGTCGTAGGATTACTGTACATTACATAACAAATTATAAAGGAGCGGATTTGCATATTTTTGCATGTTTTTTCTGGAGGGCACTGGACATGTGATGACTCCGGACCTCCACGGATCATGTCAGTATGACCCGAAAAACCCGTTTTTATTAAACTACTATACTTTTAATCACTTTATTTTTCACTAAATTGAATCTAGTGAAACTTCAACTAAGAAGCTTGGCTCATTTGTCCTTGGTTTCAACTTAGAAGTAGTGAAATATGCCAAATAGCACAGCATATAGACAGCTGCAAAAGTTGATGTTAACTTTAACCCAAAACAAATACGTTTCTGGAAAGGACGCTCAGTATTAATGGTGGGTATCTCGGTGAAAACCAGTGAAAACTGAATAAACTGTGAATAGCGCCTGTAATCTTTAGATTATTAAATTTCCAAACCTTCAGGACATTGCGGCTTACCATGAATAGTTGTATGCGGTCCCACATATGGCCAGTAGTAAGTCACGTCAAAAGAGCCAAGACAAGAAGAGCCAAACAAGACATAAATACAGAAACATCCAACCGGTTAGATTATAGGGGTTAGATTAGGTCATGTTGAGTTACAAGGCTAGGTTAGGCCTAAACGAAACCATTTAGGTTAGGTTAAGTCGTTGGCAGGCAATATATTATTTTGGCTCATATTGCCTTTTATTGTAGTATCTCTTATTGCATTGGCTCATATCGATTTGGCTCTTTTGACATGAAACAATAGGGTATGAGTTTGAATGATAGCCCAGGCTATATTTCGTTCCATAACTGTAGTGCACAATACAGCATACAAGTGTTCAGAATCGAGCTCCCTGAAACCTACGGATACAGTCTAGTGGCTCAGGGCAAATAGTAAAGTCAGGTGATCATACGCGTAGTGACGCGTACTCATAATTAGGGTACAATGGTGAGGAAATTCGTCAGCAAAGTCAATCGTCAAACTGATTCATGGTCCCACATGACACATGCAGAGCTGACTTCCAAATTATTTCCAGACAATGTGGAAGCACATGCGACGACTTCAGAAGCGCTTTTTTTTGTTTTAGATTCATCTTTGAGCTCTCCACAAATATTCTTACACCAATAGCGGCATGGTTGGAAGCATGACAGTGATTGTCCGAACGAAAAATGAGTTTTTCGTGCTGAGTGTGGCACTTTCCTGAGCATTTTTTGTAGTGAATTCGACGCAGCGCCAAATAACCAATAGTAAGATACATCGAACACATATTCAATATCATTGGCTCAATCATTTTGCTCGGTTTTTTTGTTTAAGTTGAATACATGGATATAAAGTAACTAGCATAACTCAAACGTAATAAATAAACATAGACTAAGATTACCTTTGAATTTGCGCCGTTCGCTTCTCTAATGAAGCTGAATCCATTTACTGTCAGCAGCGGTTTTCCTCTTTCCGTCTTAGAAAAGGCCAATGCCATTGTTGAATAGGCTTTCCAATACTTCAATGTGAAGAAAAAATTAAGATTTAAAATGTCAATAGTTGGATAGTCAATAGTTGGATAAGTTGTCTTCTTTGCCTTATCCTTTGCATGCGCCCTATGAATCGACCATGAATTTTCACCGACTATGAATTTTTCCCAACTATGAATTGTCATGACTATGAATTGGTTCAACTATGAATTGTCACGACTATGAATTGGATACTATGAATCGTCGCGCTATGAATTGTCTCACTACGAATTCTCATGGATTCAACTGATTGAGAGAAGTGAATAGGTGCATGTAGTTTTTGTGAGAAAAGTACGTTTTGACCCAGGGTCAAGTAGGGGTCAACGTTTGGTCAACAAAAACCCCCCTGCGGTCTGAACGGGAAAATTAGCTAAATTTTAAGGTATAGCTGATGGTTATAGGATTAGTAGTTTGGGAGGAGATGATGAACATACATACAAACATACGACACACAGATCAACGTTTTTATGTAGAAGGATACGTACACTCTATACAATAGGTAGGTACTTGACGTGTGAATGTGAAAGGGAAGTAAAAATATTTCACTTCTGATTTCTGATTCACCAGTTGTATTTTGATTAAATTGATCATCTAATAGATTTAATCAATGATTATTTAGTTACCAATGGTCAATCACCGCAACATTATTTGTCATTAAGTCAACAATTGGTCATGCACAGTCACTTTTGCTCTTTCACATTCGACAATGATATCTCACAGTCATTTGGTAATACATAGCAACAATTGGTTGTTCAATGCCTCGCAATAAACCTAACCTATAACCTAAAATATCCTTGCTCGGTCGCAATCATAATTGATCAGTTGATCATTCATAGTATTCAAAATTGATCCTTTGCAGTCTTTGATTATTCGTAGTCGTCGATGGTCAATGAAAGTCATCCTTGGACGTGGTGATTCAGAGGAATCTCTGGCACAGTCACTGGTCACTAGTCGCTGGCCACAATTCAATGTTTGGTAGCGGTAAAGTGATGTTGAATGATAAGAATGCAATATTGAAATTCATAAGTAGAAATCAAATAGTTGAATAGGATTTCATGTTTGTCCTTCTCGCACGAACGAAAATCTGTGAATTTATATTTTACCCAATTTCCCCACCCAGCCAAGGCTTCCTTTACCCAATTTACCCAGCTAGGAATTTGGGTATTAACAACGCTGACAATATTGACCTTTGCTTGGGTTCTCCTTCTCAATCTGTAGTTTATTCTAAATTCTTCTTCTTCTCTAGTTTTTTCTGAACCCCTTACATATTCTTCATATACTTCAGCTTAAACCCGCTCCATGACCTTAGATTTCGCGATCTTACATTTTCTCATTTCTCTTCCGCGAAGCAAAGACCGCGAGGCAAGAACCGCCAAACAAAAACCACGAAAAATAATCCGCAGTGAAACCACGAATACATAAATTCAGGAATTATTTGGCATTTCCTTTCAGCGTACACGGGTTCAGTGTACATGACAGTTCTGGTAACACTGGAAAGATACGTGGCAGTTTGCTGGCCACTACGTTGCAAAAGGATCCTCACGACCAAGAAAGCAATAGTTGCAATCGTAGCTGTCCTCGCACTCTCAATACTTCTGAATATTCCGAGATGGCTCGAAACTCAATCGAATACTGTAGAAGAAGTTGTTTCCGACACAATCCGATGGAAAATAAATCGGAATACAGCATCAACTGATCTGCTGCTCTACACGGCCTATCGAGAGTTCTATCATGGATGGATCTGGGTCACTTTGATGTACGGGATTCCGATTCCACTACTTATTGGACTTAATCTCAACATTTGGAGACAAGTAAGAGTTAGCTCATAGAAATTTACCACCCGGCATCGCACATATGTTTGAGTAACAAATCGGATTTTCCCAATTTCAGTTGAAGCATCGAATGGTCAACACGGACGGTTTAAGAAGCTCAAGAGACCAAAGTAGCAGCTGTGAAGAACTGGCCTCGCTCACAAAAACTCTTATTTGCGTCTCGTCCATTTTCATCATTTGTAATATAGTGAACGGAGTGGTTACGCTCTTAGTTCTTTTGTATAATCCAGGTGACTGGGAACCTGCAGACATCGAGATATTCTCCTGTATTCCACTTATTATTAATTCTTCTGTTAACTTTGGGATCTACTGTGTAATGGGCACGAAGTTCCGCCGAGTTCTGTTGAATTTGTTGCGGGGGTATTTGAGAGTTTGTTGGAATTCAAACAATTGTGTTCAGAGCAGTTCACAGGCAAGTCCAACAATTACGAACGCCATTGAACTGAGGAGTCGGTATTCAAAGCCATGCACTGTTTCGATCGAATCCTGATGTAACGAATCCTAATGTAATATATCCTAATATTTATATATAGCTATCTTTCGCGAGCGAGGGATGTACAGCACTACATAGAAAAAACGAGGAAATCTCACCGTCTTGAATTTGAAACGAGAATCTGTACAAATATGTATGTATTACCATAGCGTACTCTGTAGTATGTATTAGAGACAAAGGCCTATTACACATAGCGTGTCGTGTCGTCGTGTGAGCTCTTTTGCTTGATACATTATGCATCTCGTCTCGACTCCGACTCCAACCTTATCCAGCGTAGACCAGACCCTGGAACTCCGTTCCGATGGAGCTGGGTTGAAGGAAGCTGGAAGTTCCGCGCCGACCGCCGCAAAAGGATAACTCTGCCATCAATTAATTAATTAGTTAAGATATGCTTACATTTTCATGACCTGAAGTCCTGCTACTCATGTTTTAAAGGCTTGCTTGGAAAATGACAGGAAAAAAATCGCATTTGGTAAAAGCAAAATTATTTGCAAATAAAATTACGTCACCCGTTCCAATTTGTGAAATCCCTTGAAAATTTTTTATTTTAAAAATCATTTTAATCTTAAGGATTTTGATTTTCGGATTTTGATTTTGAAGAAATTGCTTGATTCTGATTTTGTAAAATTATTTATTTTAAATTTGAAAATCACGATTTTCAGCTGAATTTGGCGATTTTAAATCACGATTTGATTTCAAAATCACGATTTAAAATATAAAATTCCTTGGAATTTATGGAATACGAGCGAATACTCCGATCTACGATTCGGTATCAGTTTGACCTATGATACCTTGCTATGACCTGTTGGTAATTT
>JAQFXZ010001635.1:0-11468 GCA_034694025.1 Ceratophysella scotica | reverse complement strand
ATATTATATATTCAAGCCCAAGGTTAGTATGTTTCTGTTCCAAACAGCTGATCTGGCTACATACATTTGATATAGGGACTACAAATTGACTGCGTAGAGAGAGGCTGCATGCTACATGACTTGTATCTGTATCTTCCGTTCAGAGCAGATGCAGTTGCCATTAGTTAGCTCGTTCTTCATTACATGAGCACAGATCCCTGCCCCTGCTTGATTGTCATGCGACTAGTAGAAGTAGGAGGCAGGTGTTGCACGTACAAATGTACAATTTCAACTTATGAGCAAAAACTGAGGCCTGACTTTGCCTGATGAGAATCTACAATGTGGTTGCTATGATAAATGCAAATTCTGATATTTTCATGAGATTGGCATGTACAGGTTGCAGGTCTACGTTTGTACTTTCTTCTTGAATGCATTTAGTTCAGGGACTCCTAAGCACAAAAAAAATTAAACTTGTACCTTGGCTTGGCAACAATTACATTACCTGAGTGCCTGAGTGTAGTGAAGTGCCTATGATCCTAACCATAACCTGTTACAAGTTAAAGTTCAGAGAATAAGATTTTTAAAGTGCATTCCCGTACGTGTACGGTGTACCTCGATGGGCACGTAAATTGTGAGGGCGTACGTTAAACAGTTCATGGTTCCAAAATACTACAGCGATTAATTATTAGCTTGTGCGAAATTGTTTGAAATACAGAAAAAATTCAAGGTTTGATTAAACTGTGGATTCGGATTGTATTTCGATTCGGAATATTCGGTGCAATGTGGGCGGAAGATATTGAAGCAGGATGAGTAATTGGACGCTTTTGCTGACAAAGAAAACAGAAGGTAAAATGTGTCAGGATGCAGGTGACGGATGCTGGGAGAATATTCTTTGTTTGAACTTCTGAGGCTTTATTTTTTTACATGTTCCGGATTTCTGAGAATGATCTGAGGTTTTCCTGGCTAGGCTGACGGAGATGGAGCGTCTGTCGTCTGCGTTTGAATGGACAAAAAATTAAAATAGTCATATTCTAGCCTAGCCATGCAAAATTTTTGTCAAAATAACGTCCCGCGAAAAATGTTGATGAGTCTCTCTGCGTCGTTCCACTAACTGCGACTCTAAAGCCGTGTATCGGCAGCAGCGGTTCTCACGAAGATATGCAAATCCCGTATATCATATACCTCAATATTTATGGTTGAGCCTTTACTCAGCTTATGCTAATGTTAATGTGCTCTGGGCTCAACTAATCCATTGCACTTGTGTTCTGCTAGTGCGAGTAATGATCTGATCTGTGTATCTGTTCTGAACCATTTTGCATTACATGAATATTTACCGTGCCCACATTTGCGGACACAACGACTCGATAGAAAAGAAACAGAACCGGAGGGTATGGATACTTGCATAGAAATGAATATATCTTTGGACTGACTTGAGTTTAATTTTAAGAAGTTAGGAGACCCTTTCCCCCTTAGTTAGTACCTGCCTATGCTGTTTTGTTACCTGTCCATGTCCACACTCGGTTCTCGGTTCCAGTCCAGGGAGCATCATGGAATTTTTGAGTATTGTGAATGGAGACCATAGAGAATGGCGTTAATGGTTGTTGAAACTGCGGATAAGTGGTTACAAAAAATGTATTCTTTTTCCCATACTTAACTTTCCACTTCTCAGGGAAGTACAGCTTGTTCGGCAGAAGTTGTTGTTAGGCAAGGGACGGCAGGTTTTGAGGTGCCCACGTCTAAAAATCCTGGAGGTTTGGCTTAATTTCCAATAAAATATAATATCAAACATTAAACTCTTTGAGAATCTACAAATAATCCAAGTCTATTTATCGTGGCATGTGGCATATATTAATGATGTTTATTGTATGGTTTAAGAAGGGCTAAGGGCTGGTCAGGGTCTCGCTTTTTACCGAAGCTTACCTATTCGGCTTATTCGGTATTGGCTAAATATTTAAATACTTGCACAGAGTTCAAACCTGAGCCTTTGATTAGTTGCTGGTCACTAAATTATGTCCAATCGTCAAGCTACAGCGATTTACATTGTCAGTCGACATCATGTTTCGGTATTGGGCGGTAAATCGCTGTAGCTTGGCCATTGGGCATAGCTCAATGGTCAACGGTCACTGATTAAGGATTCTAGACCAGCTGGTAAAACTCAATTGGGCAGAGCTGAGATTTATTTAGGTTACATTTCTATTTTTTGTCCCATTTCTTCATCTAACCTAACCTGACTTTTTCTTTTGAAGTTTTTGATATTTCCCCAACTGAACTGTGACCGACTAGTCCAAGTGACCGAATAGACGACTAATCAAGACTCAGGTTTTTAATGAATTTCAATTTTCAAGGTGGGCAAACGTGTAAGGGTCAAAATACTTGTATAGTCAACAGATCTCGACCAATTTTTTAATAGTTTACGGTAAAAGGCTGTCGTTTGGCTGTTGTTTGCAGCGATTAATCGAAATGCAGCGTCTAATCGAAACTCAGGTTTGACGAACGTGTCGGCTCAATGGTCAAGTAACCGTGCAACATTTTAATATTTGGTCGTTTTTAGTTTCGGTATTGGGTTGGGGGCGGGAATGAACTTAAAACTTGTCAATGCAAATAAATAACGAAACAAAAACGCCACAATAAATCAAGTTTGCATTGATCATTAATTGCAAATAAGTAAAGATTTTCAAAAATTTTCATTTTTAATTTTAGTTCTGGAAATTAAATCCAAATCAAACTCCACCGTTTAGGAATGCGTTGCACCTCAAAACCTGCCGTCTTCCCTTTCAAAATTCTGCCGAACACGATGTCCTTCCCTGCCCTTAAATGAGTTCCCATTAGTTGTACAGGATTCCTGCATTCATTTGGATGTTGTAGGCTGTGGCTGTTCAAACTCGATAAACGCTGCCTTCATCCCCGACTTTTTCATCTACTATAATTTCACTCTTCCCTTGATTATAGGCTGCACTTACTTGTAATAGTCCAGCCGCGTTCCAGGTTCCAGCTAAGCTCCAGCAGAAAACTCGTATACATTTATTTTATTCACATTTCAAATGTGTTCGGCCTTTTTTTTGAGTGGGAGCATGAAGGAGGTTCACATGAATGGGAGAGTGTGTGCATGTGTTTGGTGAAGGGCGAGGAATTTGATATAGCTGCAGCCAGGTAATCATCATAATGGGAATACAAGGCAGGCCAGTCCGTTTGGCTAAGAAAGAAGCCGGATGAATGGTTTGCTCATTTCATTGTTTCTCAGCATTTCTCTTCTCGGGCTACGGCGAGGGCTGAGGCTCATCTCAGTTGTCTATACTACTTTTTGTAGGCCTGCCTTTTCATTGTTCTCACTCGCTCTGGGATATGTATCGATCTGAATGCAGATTTTATTCCTGACACAGTGAGACGGAGATGGAGATCGAGTATGAGTTGGATTGGATGCGTAGGTAGGTTATTGAACATTGGGTTGTACTCCTCACAGGATTCGGATTTGGGGTTTCAGAATTTCACGATTATTGGAGTGTTAAAAGGATTTTTGGATTTTTTACATTCTCAAATCAAGCGGCGTTTGGGCATTTATAGTTTTCAAGTGTTTTCCGGACTAATTCAATTTGGTGTCTACGGTTGACATCGGAATGCAAACGGATTACATCACAAAGTATTTTAACAAATTAAAGAAAAGTTTTAGTCTGATCTGTACAATGCAAAATGTAACCTGTGTACTTCTACGCCAGATGCTTTTAATTTGTCGTAGAACAGCTGATCCGCTTGGCAAATCTACTTTTTCAAATGCAATTTATGCATCCCATGCCGAAATGATCATTCGAAGTCATTCTAAAGAATTTTTAAAAAATGATATTGACAGGAATTCTATAGATTTTTGGAGTGAGTTTTTAAATAGACATAGAATTTTGAATTGTCTGTGTCATGTTCTACATATTCACAACCATTACTTTCTTAACTTGGTTTGATTATTTAAAAATGCAAGTCATTTTGTGCACTTCAATGCAATTAACTAACCCCTAAATACGAATCCCAGTCATTATATATATTTTAATGGAATTCTGTTAATAGTAAGCCTTAGATACATAAATTAGTGTCATTCCAATCTAATGTATTGAGCAGACAAAGCACCAACTTAATAAAATGAGCGGTTGAAGCCTAGAACGGCCTTCATGTGTTTTTCAAATTTGTATAATGGTCGAAGCCAAAAAATGTAGAATTCCCAATATTTTACCGATTAATATAAATTTTCGTATCAGAAAGCTCCCGAAATTTCTTCAAATTCTTTCAAATATTTGTTTACAGCGGTGAATTTTGGGATATATTTTCTGATTTAAAAGTGAAAATCTTGTCTGGTGCATTGCATGATCATATTTGACGCAGACTTTCGATGGAACCTGATACCATGAACCTAGGTTTGAGAATTTTGCTTTATTCTGTGGCTTGTTGGGTGAAACTGCTGGCCGCCACTCCCGACACTGAGTCCGGTGTCACTTCACAGGAAACGACCACCACGTATGGCGAATAAATTAATTTCATGATTTGAAGTCTCGCGAAGCGGACAGACGGTGAGAGGTGAGAGTCACAGGCCACTACTGGTCCTTTTTAATTCACTCTTTAGAATTGAATAGCACGTTCCGAGTCCTAATGCAGCGTGAGTGAGTACTGCATGAGAATAACCAGAGAGAATTTGATGCCAGAACCAGAAGTGAAGACTTATAGGAAACGTGATATGATACTGCCATGCGGTTAATGATTTTTGTGCAACGAACTGTGAAATAAGCAAGGGCAAAGTCAGGTCAGCCTAATTTTCAGCTTTCCTGTTCAACGATTCAAACATTTTGAGCCTCAACTTTTGCAAGCTCATTCGACCTCTGTTTGGTGTTTGGGGTTGGGGCAGGTGGAAAAACGAGGCTTTCTCCATGCTTGGATAATTTGGGATTAAGTTTAAAGAACGGAGCCCTTCTGGTGTGGTAAGACGGGATGTGGGAGAAAGCTTTAAGCAGAACTGCGTAGTTTTTGGAACTTTGTAGGATTTCATTCTCTTCATTGCAATTTTTTGGAGCCAGCTTGAGGATCGATATGATATAGCTGACCTCCGAATCCGCACACACTATAGCTCCCTCCGGCTCTCTCTAGGTTACTACGCTCAGTTTACATTTACTTACGCTATGTGCTAACTCTGCATGTATTCCGCTTCTCCATTCTACGTTTTTAGCTGTCACTCTCCTCATGTCTTCTATCTGGAAACTTCTTCGTTCCTCGTCTGCTTTCACGGGATTATAGTCGAGTAGGAAAAAGAAGAAAGCTTGGATAATTGTCTACTTAAACGGAAAACGGCAAACGACATACAGCTCTTTTCGAGCGCGCTTTTACCTTTAAAAGTACTAGCGGGCGAGGTTGTCACAACAGAGCTGTGAGTTATATTGGATTAAATGGTTCATAGCCTCCGGAAAATCACAGCTCTGTTGTGACCATCTCGGCAACTGTATTTCTAAAGGTGAAGCTAGGTACCGAAAGAGCTATATCGTGTCTTGTTTAAAAAGAAAGATTTGATAACTCTCTGCTTAAGCGGCAAACTGCAAACTGCAAAAAGTTCTTTTGTACTTAGCTTGTTTTTACCTTAAGGTACACCAGCGGGCGAGATAATCACAGCAGAGCTGTTGGTTATGTAGAATTAAATGGGTTGAAAGTTGAAATATGTAAATATTCAAGGAAAAATTTACAAAATATTTTATAAAAAGCAAATATGAATAACTACATATAAATAAAGCTGTATCAGCTCCATCACAGCTTCAGATATCCCGCTCCCACCGTTACCTCCCAACGTGATCTCCCATAAATTATTTATAATGGTTGGACTAGGCATGAATTATTCAAAATATCTGCCCAGTCGATTTTCTGCACTTTCATTGCAGTAAATAAATTAGTTTAATCACGTAGGAGTCGAACCCGCGGCCGTAAATTCTTGGCAATTTTTAGGTAGCCCAACCACTGGGCTAATTAATAAATCCCATCTAAGTTAGTCCATAAATTCAGCCCATAAATGGAACCGCGGAATTTTGAACCTTTTTCTGAGATTCTTTGTATTAGGTTCTACGACTGTACATGGGCCTTAAACTTAATGTTTTTTTTTTTCTTAAGAAAAAAATTAGACAAAACTGCATTTGCACTTTTACACACGAGTGGAAGTAGCATGTGCTTCTTACGCATAGGGTCAAGGCTGGAGTACTAAGGTTAAAAAGTGTGCTGTATATGATTCGTTACAAACAGGCGTAGACACAAGAAGCAGGGTGGGTTTAAGTAGTTAAGATCCGCGGTCGGCAGCCTTCCACGCAAATTCCCAGGTAACCTCCCATGGTGTCATCTCATCCCATGGTATAACCTCCTAAGATTTAAACGTTTCGGCTGAACCTAATCTTCCCTTACCTAAGCTATTACGGGAGGCTACCACGGAAAGTTGCACCGGGAGGTTACCAGCTGCACATCATGGTTTACCTTAGCCTACACAAACAAAGCACATACAGTCACCTTTGGCTATTAAATAAATAGTTGCTTGCATCCTGCTTTGAAGCTAGCAAGCCGCTTAGAGTCAGAAGCTCTTTACTCTTTCTCTTTGAGACTTTGCATTTTGACTTTTCGTTTAATTGCCTAAGTCGGCTGAAATTGAAAATGGTTTGGGACAGTTGATGTGATGTAAGTACATGCTTGCACATGTTGAAGTACAAGCAAGTCAATAAGTACCTGCCTCAAATTTTGTGCCAGAAAGAAAGTCTTGTAACGCCTTGTTAGTCTCAAAGGTGACATTCAGAGTATTGATCCAACCTAGTCTCACATACCTGGACTACGTGAAAAAGAAATTGGCTCATAATCTCTGCCGCTCAACACATTTGTCACCGAAGAGCCATTGCACTTCCTTAGTCTTAGTTCTCATAAGCCATACCTGGGCCCGTCACACGAAGCAATGCAATATTAAGTACTTACTTTACTTACTCTCCGCCATGCAATCTTCAGGATGAAGGCTTCTGAATTTTTAATCCCCACATGGCTCTTGCCATTAGGTGTTGGGCCTTGGGTGCTTGGGATATTTTACGAATTATACATTACTTAGCCATGCTAAAATAAGTTTTATGCTTCTTTTCATCTATTCTTGGTTCAAGGAAGTACCTCATGCTCTCGTCTTTGTCACAGTTATAATTACTTACTATGTCAACTTCAGTTTCCTTTTCCGCTTGCATAAAAGATGGAATTATGAGGCAACGCTTTGCGCCTTGATGCTACCTCAAGCCCATGCATAGAAGATATGAATGTTTCAAACTGACGTTTGTAAAAATTAATTCTGCGACAAAAATTTCGCATATTCTAACGTCAACAATGAAACTAAGAGCATTTCATCCCTTGTTTTGAGGCTTAACGTTAATACCAGAGTCATGCATTGAGTTGAATGAAAGTGAGACACGTGGGTGACCGACTTTCAACTTTAGAGTAGTCCACGTCCACGCATTTATGAATACTACGCTTGAGCTGGTACTGGCATAACATGTTTCAAACTAAACCTAGTTTAAAAGAGTGTCAGACGAAGCGGGATAAACAGTGTTATCAGCTAGACCGTTCTGGACTCTCTAAATTGTGTTTTAGCGTGAGTAGAACAAAAATATTGATACTTTTTTGTCATCATTTAATTACGTAATATGTGATATTTGTAGTAAGTAGATCTCTTCGTAACGGTTGGAGTTGAGCCTTCAATCCAATCATTTGTGTGAAGGTCCGTGTATCATTATCACTACTGCCGTTGAGCATATATTGACACGAGTTCTTGAATGAGGATCCCAATCCAAATCCGGCTCGGTTCTTCTCTAAATGGAGTTTTGAAAGTGAGACGTAGTAATCTCAACATCCGATGCCCTACTTCCACACTTTCCACGAATCGCCATGATACAACCGCATCGCTTTGATCCTTCCTAAAACCACGATTGGTTTGGTTACATGTGCTCAGACAGAACTGTGCGTATCATTAATTTTCTGAGACGTAGAAGTAGTCGTAGTTGCGCGTTCTCTTTGGTCTTTGCTTTGATCTTCTATTTTGAAACTGTCTGTCACATTCTTACGATTTTCATCTGGTAGTTTTTTATGTTCGATGGTCGCAATTTTCTCCGGATTCATCTTAGAGATAGATACAATCTTAGAACTTCGAAACCCTAATTTCTGTCAGATGGTCTCAATTAATTTACAAGATTCGATAATTTGTTTAAAGATTATTTTATTTACTATTTACTATTACTTTATTTTGAATAAAGTGCAAGTTCACGAGCTGGCATGAATAAACAATGGTTCCTGCCTTCCAGTATTGAATCTAAAGGTCAAATACCAAAGTATTCGGGTTTCTTTGTTAAGTATCATTTTAAATATGCAAACCCTTTGATGTAGAGAAGAGAAGGGTCTTGAAAATTGAATGTTTGCAAGTTCTACTAACGGGGGTTCTGCTTTTATGGGTTAATTCGCTGGAAAATTTGATAAGTTCGATAAGTTAAAGCTAAAGCTAAAATTTTACAAAAAATATCCTAACAAAGTTGTTGGCAGAAGGCTCATTTGAAGTTGAACTATGCATAGGAAGCATAGGAACTATGCACTCTAGCATGCATAGGAAATGGCGCCAAACTATGCATAGGAAGCATAGGAACTATGCACTCTAACATGCATAGGAAATGGCGCCAAACTAAACGAATTTTAGTGGCTCAACTTTTAACTCTCATCGTAGAAATCAACATTTTTGGTATTTTGATTGATTTTTCGTAAATTGACCATTTACGTAAGCTGTAAAAAATCTGGATTTTCCATTTCAATTTATACCCGAGAACAAAGCAATTTCTTATCACCATTTTTCCAAATTGTTTGACAGCTTTATAATAGAGCCATTTTTGCTATTTCGGTTCTCTCGTTTTGACAAGTAAGCATGGAATCACTTGGAAGTCGCATAACCATTATAATTTATTTTAGATGTTGGCTTGTATTCTTTTTCGTTCTTTATTTTCAAGAAATGGAATTGGCGAACAGAGACGGTTAGCCGAAGTAGAATTCGTTACGCCTTAGGAAAAATGATTTAAACCTTGGATTGGAGTTAGTACTTACTGTGTTTTACGGGTATCAAAACTCTGATCTGCATCTAAACATGAAAAAATGAAATAAATTCATTCATGGAGTAGTGGCTACCGCTACTGCTAATGCTTTAGCATCCGACCTACTGATTCTTATTTTTATGCTCAATGTTAGACTCATTATACGCGTGGCGAATTCAAGTGCGTAGCGGATTGGGATTTATTTGTCACTTTAGAGAGTGAGATCGTGTTTCTCTTCTGTTTCTTCATCTTTTCTTCTCGGTGTGGCTGATGCTAATTTTGGTTGTATCTAGTCTCTAACTCACAATAACAGTTGGTTAGTCCCGGTAATTTGTGATTTCAGTTGTACTTGTGTGTGAATTGGAAAATTCCTAATGGGTTTCTGTCTTCGATGAATGTGTTGTGTACATTTGCCATGCCAGTATCATTGTACAGAACCAAAAACGACTTCACAAAGACACGTAATAAAAATAAAAACTAAAGAGTGTAACCAGATTAGAGTTGGTGCGAAGTTCTTTTTTGCGAGGGTGGTCTAAAATGTTTTAGGCTTCTTCAGCGTCTTTTGTGTGACACTAATTTGCCTATATACTGATGCCTCAATTTTTTTCGATTACCTAATTGCATTTGGCTCAAACTACTTTTATAGAACGTAACGTGTCACATAGTTTGGTGTTCGTAAATCCACAATACAGACTCAGGGTTACAAACTTCATTGGCCACCCTCTACAAGTGTATTAATAACTTAGGCGCCAGCTGCTTTGAATTAAACCTTGAAACACTACAGATGATTTGAGTTTTGGCAATATTTGCTGGAGCCAAGGTGAGCTCTCAACTTCGTCATATGAAAACATCGGTATCGGTATATGAAGCCAGACAATATTTAGATATTGGAAAATAATGAGGCGTTTCGAACATCCAGTCAAATATTTGTGTATAGATGTGTAAATACTCAGAGTCAAATATTTTCTGAAAGCCCAAAAATATTAACTGGCAATTTTCTGAAAATTAAACGTTCAGCGAATAAATAGTTAAATTTTAAGTCTCCGATTGAAATTTTGAAGAAATGAAAAAGTCATGATAAAAATTAGAGTAAATGACGCAGTCTGGCTACATAAATCTCATTTTTAAAACAAAAGCCATCAAATTCTTTTGTAAGCATTCCATTTCCATGCTTGCTAGTTCTTAAAAACTTTGCAGCCAATAAACTAAAATTAAATCCCATAGTTGCCAAAATGAATTGCTGTAAAATTACTATGAAGCAGTCATATTTTGTGACTATTACTATTAATGGCCGTCGCTAAGTATATGCTAATCTTAACTCGCCCAAGTAAGAAGCGTGGTTTAGGAAGTTGTTTTGATAGTTTCAAGGATACTTTTTTCCGTTGTATTTGTACCTTATGTATGTCTACTCCTGTTTGCATTTCGTAACTCCTTATTAATGCTATTACACAAACTTTACTCACTAGTGTGCAGGTTTGTAATGCCATTTCTGCTTATGGGCTTCTGCTCCGGCTCACTGGTCATATTGTTCATTAGCTCAACCTCAAATAAAAACTAAAAATCCTTCAAAAGTGAACTTTTTTTTACTATTTACTTGAGAGCTATTATGTAATTTGGACTATAGGACTATAATTGACTTGATCCAACCTAGTCTCGCCTGAGTCGCTACTTTCTTCGTATTTGCTATTCATTTCACCGTCTGTCTGGTCTGGAAAATGCCCACCTCACTCGCTCAAGTTTGTCGACAGTTTTTAGAATTAATACCCGAATTATTTTATATTTGCTTTGACTCTCATTTTCTTGCCACAATTTCAACGTTTTGATCTTGCAGTGAACTGATAACTATTTATGCACTCACCCATAAAAATGACGCGAATAGTTCTTTTTTAGTATTCGCCAAATAGCGTATATTCGCCCTAATAAGCTTTGCCATGAAGAGTGAGTATACTCCTTCAAAGATTGCTTGAAGTATTCTCCTAATACCGAATATTCGCCCTTTTAGCATTCGCTTGAATGAATACTGGTCAATTGCCCTAATATTTGCTAATTTGAAGAATATTCGCTATTATTCGCTATTTTGCAGAATTTTCGCCTAACATTTTTTAATTTGGAGAAAATTTGCCTAGTGGTCGCTAAATTGGAGAATTTTGCGTAGTATTCGCTAACATAAAGAATTTGTGACTAATATATGCTAATTTGGAGAATATTCGCCTAATGTTTGCCTAATGTTCGCTGGTTTGGAGAATATTCGCCTAACATTTGCAGAATATTAGCTAATTTGGAGAATATTCGTTTAGTGTGTTCGCCCAATATTCGCTAATTTAAAGAATATTTTCCTAAAATTCGCTAATGTGGAGAATACTCGCCTAGTTTTCGCAGAATATTCAAATT
>JAQFXZ010001634.1:0-11468 GCA_034694025.1 Ceratophysella scotica | reverse complement strand
TTAACTCAGGACATTATCTTCAGACACAGGACAGATTATCGAACTTCATCTTGGGTCCCTCACTATTAATAATTTACAATTTTCTCGATCATTCGATTCGAAACAAAAAACAAAATAGGGCTCAAAGCCTCCAACGTACACAGCAAATGTATTGGGGAACTGTAGAAATATATGAAATATTAAAAGATTATTTTGTTACTTTGTGCCTTGATTGTTCAATCATTCAGTTCAATTCAGATTCCATCATTCACATAAAAATATCCTGATTGTAATAGCAGCAGTTTACTCTAAACTAAAATAAGAAAAATTGTTAAACTATGGTTAAACATAAACATATATCTATACTCATTGGTGTAACACCAAAAATGCATTGCAACATAATTGATTGACCTGCGGTTGGTCCTCTAGGATTTACATGTACAAATTGGCCTAATATTTACAAATTCAAGCCATTTAACTGATCACATTCTCCACATTGGACTCCTCAAATTCCGTTCAGTAGATAACTTAACCTAGACTAGAAGTCCAATGTCCAATCGGGTCTGTCAAATCTTTCTGAACCTGAGTTCTGTATGTCACAGGTCAAAGGTCACGGTCAGAGTTTTTCGCCCGTTGTCGACCAAACAAAAACGTGTAGTCTGTAGCCATATAGTTATTTACACTATACATACATAGCAAATGAATAGTAGGTAAAACGATACCATACGCATAAAATATGAGATACAATCTTTCGTCAAATGAAATAAAAAGGATTTCATTTAACGTCAGTCCCGAGGGCCGTCGATGGGCATCGTGTGCAAAACTTCGTCCAGTAGCTGCAGAGCTCGATGTAAATGAACCTGTAAAAGTATTGCTTTTTTTTTATATACCAAAAACAAATTATTGTACGAGGAGGGTTTGTTTCAATTCAATAATTTCGAGAATTTGTTGAAAATCTGTAAAACCCAAAGAAGTCAATGAATTGGGCTGAAACTTTCACCACATTTTAAGCAATGTCCAAGTTTCATTGCTGCAACAAATGGGGTAAAAATATCCACAATATTTTTTTATAACACTTTTCGTCGTAATTTTGCTCTTCCATTTTTCAGACCATTTATTTTACCTTTTCTCTTTAAATTTTTTACTCCTTTGCTTTTACATTACAGATGTCCTCACAGCTTTTTTTTTAGAAAAAATAACGAAAAAAATCACTTCGGGGAGAAAAAAATTATTTCGTCCGTCCTGCGTAGTAAATTCTCTTGAAGCTTTTACCAGAAACATATCCAATCTGCTAAGTGTGTAAAAATGACGAAAAATATGCAGAGGCGAAGATTTGAAATTTTGAATTTTTTATAAAAAATCCATGTCAAACTAAACTGTGCATGTGAATATTTTTACCCAGTTTTTTTTGCTGCAATGTAACTAGGTATCATTTAGATATGGTGAAAGTTTCAGCCTAATTCATGCATTTCTTTGGATTTGTTTTTATAGCTTTTCAAAGAATTCTCAAAATTAAAGAAACAACCCTCGTAAAACGTAACAGTTCAAGGTTAAGGTAGAGAAAACGTACCTCGATCCAACATGGGGTTTCCTTGATTGACTGTCTCGGATAGTCAGGTCCCCATCCCTTGACGAAGCTGAGTCGCAGGATGCAGAGTCGTCTTAGGTCATCCACACCAATTCCAGCCGCAGCCGTGAGACTCATTGCCATTCCCGGTGCAATTCCACCAACTGCATCAGGGCGTAAATATATTAATTTCTTACGCTAACAAAAACCTCAATTAGAAGCACGTAAAATGCAACTGTCAAGGCTTAGCACAAAAATCAGAGTATTCAGCCTTGAATGAACCTTGACCCGTTCTCAATGCGTACCTGGAATGTGTCCAGCAACAGCAGCTGCTTGAGCAGCGGCTGCAGCTTGGGCTTGAGATGCCTGTTGTTGCATCTGTTGATGACATTGTCTCAAGTCAAATACTTTGATGTATGCACTCGGGTACACCTTATGCACAGCATCTCCTGGTGCACGACCCGCCTCACGATCCAAATAGTAACTTTGCACAAACACGCTGTGGTCCGACAGGCATCGGAGCCACACGTCCCCTTCACCTTTTAGCTCTAATTGGGCTCCTTTACCAATGTGTAGTCTGTAAAGGAATATATCAATTTAGCTCAGTACATCATAGGTTAAAATCAAAATCTAAAACGCTGTCAGTGTCAAGTACCTGGCTTTCTCGCTCTGCTCAGTCCTATGAACATTGCTCAGTGCACCCAAACAAAACCTGTTTCCACCTGAAGGGTCCACATAGCCATCCACAGTCACACTGGGTAAGGACGAGGGTACTTTGCACGTCTCACCAACCTAATGACAGAAAATCTTACATCACGGAAACTCAAGGGAAATGCATTTTTAGTGTAATCGGAAGCAGTACCTGTGTGTCCAGCTCAAAGTACGCAATGGAGCACCAATATTCGGGTGCTGCTTGCGTCGAGAGTAAGGAAACAGTTCCGCTGCTATGAGTAATGTCATGGTAGTGCTGTTGTTGGTGATGAGCTAGAAATTGATCAAAAATAGAAACAGATTAGAAAACTGGTTTGGGAGCAATTTTGCACTTTGTGAATGAACGACAGTTCGTCAGATCTCCTGCGAAGAGAAGTTCAACCAAACGGCGAAGAATCGTCGCATTGAAAAATCATTGTCACAAAAATTAAACGCAAATCGGAAAAAAGAGTGTTAAAAAAAGTATAACTTAAAGCAAAGATTGATACAAAAAATTCAAGAACGAACTATTAGCAAATCATTACATTTTCAGTATTTAGAATCTAAAAAAAAATTCAACGAATTGCTCCAAAAGTACTGTATAAGTATAAACATTTTTTAATTCTTTGTAAATTCACTTAAGTTCTTTCTTTCTAACGAAGTTCAATTTCAATCCTTTGTTTCAAGTATAAGTTTAAAACAATGTTACCGATTTATGATCTTTCGCTGCATTGAAATGTGTCACTGTGATCTTTCTCCGCGATGATTCTTCGCAGCTATAAAAAGTTGGCGATGATCTTTCGCAACACGTGCATTACCATCCTTTTCGGGTGAGCACGTCATTTCCATAACTCTCGTATGTTTCACGCTGACACGCTGACTGCCACAATCGGGAAAACGAAACTTGCCGAACCGTCAAACCTTTTGACTCTAACATGTGGCACGCCAAACACGTCACATTTGGGACGAACTTTGTTTTCTTTGATTTGTGAATTTTTTTTGAAATATAGACACTCAAGTAGTAAAAATTAAGAATGTTAGCTGAAAGACGGCTTAGCTGACTCCTGAGACTGAAAAATGAGCTCATCTGGGTTCAACTATTGAAGTATGACTAAGAAATGGATTTGCCCGTAAGCATTAAAAGTAAAGAATAGCTTTGAGCTAAAGGTGAAACTGTTACACTAAGAATGACGTCAGTACAAGGCTTAGATTAGATTGTTTGAGTCCAAGCCACGACCTTTCCCATTCAGGGAAACAAGAGAGAATTTCCTCGTCTTCTCAGTATTTACTATTTAGTTCGTATCAAAACAAGAACTGGATTTTACTTGACACTGCACTGGACAACTGACCAGTTGCTAATCTTAACCTCTAGTTCTACATAGTTCAACTCGTGCCTTTTGAACTCCAAGAAAAGCTAACAATCTCGATCCCCATACACTTACAGTAAATTGTATTTCTTAGAATTTGAAGACAATTATAAATAAGGTTACTAATGCGAAAAAGCATTTTGGCCTGATTTATGACTTACGATAACCCTGATGTGACCTCAAGTCGGATGCAGGTGAGGGTTGGACTGTTTCATAGGATAGTGTGCTACTAGGAGTTCCATTCCAGTTCGAATATCCATTTGAACCCACATCGGAAGAATTCTGATGAGAATTCACTGCAGGTGAACTCGAGGTACTCATCCCATTATTGTAGCTCATCCCAGAATAACCTCCACGTTGTTCTAGTTGCAATCCCCCTGAAAGTCAACGATAAGCTCGTTTAATACAAAGTTTCACCTCCATAGGACATGTCTTGACTTTTTTAAGCAATCTCGAATACTTACCAGAAGCCTGGTCACCAGAGTAGTAATTTGAACTCTGAGATTTGAATCCTTGATTGTGTCCTTCCGGTAAACCACTTCCGCCACTGCTGCCCAACTGAACAGGCGTAGCAACTCCACTTGAACCAATAGGTGACGTTGGTCCAGAACTTATCAAGGATGATCCGCTTCCTTGCTGTTGTGAATGAGAAGCGTGTGACGATACAGAACTCACGGAACCTCCGCCACTGCTCCCAATTTGAACCTGGGATAACATTTCACAACATAAAAAAATATAAATAGAGGTCAGATTTTTTCAGATTCTTAACACTATTAGAGTTTTTTTTCATTAATTTCGGAATAATTTTTGAGAGCTGTAAAACCGAAAATATTTTATGATTTTGGCTTTTACTGAATTTTTAGTTTCACATGGCGTTCTGCTCATCAAAAAATTCAACAAAATCTTTGCCTGTGCATATTTTTCGTCAATTTTTCTACCCTTGAGTAGATATGGAATGGACTAGCATGTTTCTGGTTAAAGTTTCAAGAGATTTTACCAACCAGGAGGACCAGGACGGACGAAATATTTTATTTTCTAAATTACCCAAAAGGTATTTTTCTGCTATTTAAAAAAAAACTGTAAAACAGAAACATCTGGAATTCAACTCATGATTTGATTACTGTAATGCAAAAGAAAAATGCGAAGAACAAAATTTCAAGGGAAAAATTTTAAATATTGGTCTGAAGCCATGAAAAAAAAATCAGCTAAAACTGTAACTAAAAAACTGTAATACAAACTGTGTGAATGAATTATGAATATTTTGCTCCAATATTTGGCTGAAATGTAAATCGAGTATTACTTCAAATGTTTTGAAAGTTTCAGCCCAATTCATTCATTTTTGTCCGTTTTACAGCTTTTCCAAAATCGGTAAAAGAAATTTGAACCAAGCCTCGTATATTTGTACATGCACTAATTACCTGCGTAATGCTCACGCTATGTCCAGTATACTGGCTCAAGGGTACTGGAGGACCCTGTACTGGCGGATGATGTTGCACGGTTTGTGACGAAGATCCAGGTCCACCACTACCACCACCACCACCGTGAGCCCCGTGAGCACTAGATTGGCTCCCACTTGTCGATGTACTTGGCCCTGGCCCAGGTCCACTACTCATGCCACTGGACGAAGGAACGGGTTGCATATTCCTGGGTTCAGGTGACTCCACGCTTGGTGGATCCATCATCTCCATGCTGGAACCTCCAGCTGAGTACTCGTCTTTGATCATTCTGTTCGAATTCGGTGATTGAATACTCAGACCAGACAAATCTAAATTATTGAAGAAAATTATATTTATTTTCTAGGAATTGAATAGAATAACTGATTAGGTTTAGTCTAGACACCAGCTAATCTTTCACATTGTGCGAAAATGCTCAGATAAATAAGAACATCACGTGTATGTAGCGTGTCAAGTCGAGATTCGCAACGATTATTTGCACGTTGCACCCTATCAGGCTTTTGCAAGTCAACTGAGCTTATCTACATACACGGTGCAGGTGCAGGTGCATGTGCACACACGGTTTATGACCTTTGACTCCAGTAGCTGAGGCCAAACATGAAATGCCGCTTTGATTATCTTATCAGCATTAAAGTGTATCATCGATTAACAAATATAGATTGAACTAAATATTATGGAACAGGATGTGGCCACGTAGCCACACATTGACACCACAGAAAAATGAATATTTAAAAGCGCTTTTTGGGTCCATTTATACTTTTCAATGCTTTAGGTTAGGTTAGGTTAAGGTTAAATTAGGTTAGGATAGGTTAGGTCAGATTGGCTTAGGTTAGGTTATACAGGAAACGCGCGACAGATTTTTGGTTTTTGGCTACACTAGGCTTTGGTTTGTCCAAATCTTAGGTGGCTACAGTATGCTCCATAATTTTTACTGAAACCGAAATAATGCATTAACTAGTAGCATAGCATGTAATCAACTGCTTACCTATTCCAGGCGAGACCACCCTCTCATAATGGTACGGATTGACACAGACAGAGTCACACTTCAGGTCAAACGCAAAGTGACAGAACTTTACATGCTTCAATTCGTTCTTATGCAAATCCGGCCAACGCCATATCCTGGCGTAAATAACATGAGGGAAACCCTTCCTTCCCGCGACCTAAAAGCAGTAGATAGAAATAGAAACCATATGAATGTGGGAGCTACTATTCATATTTGGCTATTTTGTATAATAGTCGGACTAATATGGAAAATGAATTCTAAGCAACGTTGATTAATGCTTCCAAATATGTGTACCCGATTTCTGAAGTTAGCTGCTCTTATTCGGAATTTTAGACTCTCCAATGGTTTAGTTCTTAAAACAATCAAACATTCCTAAACACGTGACTAATGATTCGGGATGAATTTACTTTATCTGGACTCTTGAATGTTGATTAAATGTGTTTAGTTGTATCTGATTGCATTAAGAGTTACACCATTAAGAAAGAGCATAAAATTCTGAGTAGGAGCAGCTAACTACAGAAATCGGCTGTACATATTTGCAAGCGGTAATGAACGTTCTTTTGAATTCATTTTCCATATTAGCCGGCTACTATCAAAAATAGCCAATTTGCACCAAAACAAATAACAGAAGTAAACTCGCTACAATGTTTTCGTATTCCTACTTTTAAATGCACTTCTAACCTGAAGTCGTCCATCCAAAGTCCGCTGAATAGTAACACATTTACTGGGCTGGGCGCCATTCGTTGTAATAGCTGCAATGAGACTATCCAGCTCATCTCTCTTCTCCTAATAAAAACAGAGGGAATTGGTTACACCTTAGTTCAAAGTTACGATCCGAACCGAAATAACTCAGACCTGACACCTGAGGGAGCTGTACTTACTTTTAATTTCTTGACCAAGCTCTCAATAGCTCGTTTGGCAAAACTCTCAGACTCTCCGCCCTGTCGATGACACATGAGGGAATGGACAATGCTGAGACAAGCATCGGCCGATGTGGGAGCACTTCCAGCTCCACTCATACTAAAATCTCCCATTGGGGACGGCTGTTGCGGTTGCTGCTGATGGGACAAGGATTGGCCCTGCTGCTGAGAATGATGTGAGTGTGAGAGTGACGTGGAGGAATGATGATGAGGATTATGATGATGGTGCTGCTGGTGCTGTTGATGGTGATGGTAGCTCAGAGATCCTGTAATATTCGGAAATCACAGTCAAGCATGCAGCAGAATTTTTGTCAGAAACTCGAAACTTTTACACAAGGACTGTTTCAAACGTTTTTACCGATTTTGGAAAAGCTGTAGAACGCACTTTCAAAACATTTAAAGTAATATTTGAGCTACATTGCAGCAAAAAAATGGAAAAAAATATTAGAATTTTAGTCCAAACAATATTTTCCCCATTTTTTTAGACCAATAATTCTTTATTTCTCTTTAAAAAAAAATTCTTTTCCCTCATTTTTGTTTTGCATTTTACAATAATCGTTGATGGTTTCCGTCAGAAGACACTACAATTCTTAGAATATGCCTAACATTTCATCAGTTAAAGTTCAGATATTTCTGTTTCACAGGATTTTGAAAAAATAAATGCAGAAAAAATTTGACTTTCGGTAATTTAGAAAATAATTATTTCGTCCATCCTACTTAGTAATAAAACCTCTTGAAACTTTTGCCAAAAACATGGCAGTCCATATCTGCTCAAGTGCAGAAAAAATTGACGCAAAATATGCAGAGACAAAGATTTTGAAACTTTGAAGTTTTAGATGAAAAACGCCATGTCAAACTAAAAATTGCAATAAAAACTGTGCATGTGGTTATTTTTATCCAATTTATTGCGACAATTTTAACCAAGTATTGCTTTAAATGTGGTGAACGGTTCAGCCCAATCCATTAACTTTTGTGTTTTACAGCTTTTCAAAAATATGATAATAGTGATGAAACAACCCTCGCATCTAAAAATATGTTACATGTGGTGAAAGTTTCTGCCCAGCACCCCAATTCATATTTCTACAGCTTTTCAAATTCTCAAAACCACTGAAACAACCCTCGTACTTACCACTACTTCCAGGAGACCCAACATGATGACCAGATCTAGAATGATTTTCAAGGGAACGTGACAAAGGTTGACCTTCGAGAGATCTAGAATGTCCCACAATTCCAATCGGAGGAGCGTGACTCTGTCCCGAGTGACCGCCCACCAGCCCCCGACCACTCAAGACTGATGAGGAATTATAGCCGTCTCTCCAACCTAAATAAAGAGAAGGAGATGGAACAGGGAAGCCTAGAATATCCATTAGAGTCTCCTCATCAAATTTTCAACAGCTGTGAAAATTCAAGTAAGTAACATAAATAAACAGTAAGGAAATAAAACCGAAACTAGAAACTACGTCTTTAAGCACATGACAGGTTTTATAGCCTACTATCAGAGCACGGAAGGTCTGACTTCCATGCAGTTGCTCTCTACTTAGAATTTGTAAATACAGAACAATAATACACAATAATAAAGTCAACAGTTTACAGGTTGCGTAAAGTCATATTCAAGCAAGGGGAAAGCAACTCAGACATCTCAATTGTGGAAATTAGGAATGCCAGCAGCTGTCACTAGCAGAATTTTTACCATTTGAAGCACTTAACTTAAACTATTGATCTGTCTACAGAAACTATAGCATCTACGCTTCTGTGCAATGTTTCTTACAATTTGTTCCAAAAACTTTTTTTTGGCGATTCCGGGTCAGTTGGGCAAAACAGCGCTTCTTTATGCTACCTTTGATTTATTTTTTGTCCAATTTTTTTTACCTAACCTAAACTAACCTTACCCTAATCTTGCAGTTGCAGTTTTGGTTTCAGTTTTGCCCAACTGATTTTTGTCCAAGTGGCCGACCAGGACTAGGAATACAGTCTAGAATAGGTATGCTAGCGCACACTGTATATCCTTTACACCATAGCCGAGGTGTAGGAAGTCTAGAATGTGTTATCTGTTATCTTTATAGAATTACATTAGAAATTCGTAGGTAATTTTAAAATTTCAGTCACTTCAAGTGCAGCGAATATAAAGGCAATGAAATCGCCTACCTCATAATTCTATTAATTTACGTACGAGGGTTGTTTCATTAATTCTTTTTTTAAGGTATAAAACAGACAAAAATGAAAGGATTGTGCTGAAAATTTCTTCACAGCTAAAGTAATAATAAAGTTACAGCACAACACAATGTAAAATGCAAGTATATTCTAAGCAATTGTATTTTCTGGACCGTCGTGGTTTACCAACGATTATTGTAATTCAAATGAACAATGAAAAACAATCCGAAAAAATGGAGAATTTTCGACTAAAATTGTTCAAAATTCCTCCATGTGGATATTTTTAACCAATTTTTTGATACAATGCAGCTAACAATAAGTTATTATTACTTTAAAATGTGGTGAAATTTTCAGCCCAATTCTTTCATAACTGTCAGTGTAACAGATTTTTAAAAATATGAAAAATTAATGAAACAACCCTTGTATTACTTTACTTACTGGTCTATTAGAATATACACTATTTGAAAGCACCGACAATTACTAAGCTAATCAATTAAACGAAAAAAGTTGACAGGAATTTAGGGAAGGCAAAGGAAGTTCCACACACAAAATTCTGGAAAAGAATGCCAATATTGCGAATCGTTTTGAATTTATAGTTATTAGCCTTGAAATTTCAAAACTGAAAGTAAAGCGATAGTAGCATACTTTTTCACAGCAATTTTGTCCGCGAAATCAAAAACGATCTGCATAACAAAAAAAAAGAAGATTGTTCAAGATGTCTGAAAAGAAATCACCATCACCCACCATACAAGCGAGAAGCGAATTATTCTTGTAGTAAGTACTTAGTAAGTAGTAGAAAACATTAAAGACTCATCAAAAATTCAAAAGAGATGATGGACGTACAAACAACGAACCCTCAAAAATGTCAATGAAGATTTCAGGATGCTTTAGGATGTTTTGTTGATTTAGAAAATACTGGTTCTTGTTGTCCCTTTCGTCACAAAATAGTAAAGTTTCGTATTTGGCATTGGGCTATTCATTTCATGTACTCACACAATAAAAATAAGTTGAAAACATAAATACGCGGAGGAACGAAGGAATATGTACAAGGTAAAATACACAGATAGTTAAATACACAATTTGTTCCTGGCCGGAAGACACTTAAATTTTGTACAGCCCGTATCATGCAAGGAAGAGAAAGTGCCACTTTTTGAAGTTTCGAGATGATTTTTGGATTTTTTATCACACACTTTCGTTCAGTTTATATAATTTATTGACTTTTGACTCCGTGTCCTTTGTCACTCACTCACACGAACATTTAAGAATCAGACACTCCATTTCAACACATATTATTAAATGAAAAGCCCGATGAGCAAGGTGAGTTGCTGATGTTCCGGATCAGTTTTGATCTAAAAGTAAAACATGGACACAATTTTTGGCTTCAACTACTTCTACATTCAGCTATTCATATTTCAACAGTCATAACCATAACAGAAATGCGGGTACGATGTGCAAGATTTATTCCTTTTTTACCGGTTCTTTTTTTAATTAATGAGAATATCTACGTACTATCATTGAACTGTGTATCATTGAACTAATAAAAACAAAGTCAAGCCAACCTATCTTTCAGGAACGCTGTAATCAAGTGGTCGAGTCGTACGTCGTACCGCAACGCGCGGGTCACTAAATGGCATGACCATCCTAACTCTGCTTATACCCAAATATACAAAATTAAACTAATTTTTAGCATCATGAAGAAGGTAAAACCGAAACCTAAACCCAAGAAGACTCATTTAACTACCACGCACCACGTTTCCCAGGCTATAAGGATCTACGAGGAAACATTATCTTGAAGCCTGCATGTATTGATTATTGATGCACAGGACGAGCACTGCACACTGCTGACTGCAATGGCAACTGACACTGACTAAGCACCAAACTAATGTCAATGTCTACTGTCAACTGTTGACTGTCGTCAGTCGTCAATTGTCTGTGTCTGTCTGCTGCAAAATATGAACTCAATTAATCGACTGTCACTTGTCAGTCGATAAATAAATAAAAATGTTCATTCATATTCGTTAAACGGCGATTCCTAAACTCCAGCGCTCGTCCTGTACATTTAAAATTATCCCCCACAGCGTGGCCACAACATACCTAAGATAGCCAGTTAAGATAACTACAATCTAGGTTACTTTAGTTCAAAAAAGGAAACCCGTGCCGAACCGACTAACGCGATACGTGATTAGCACTCACATATACTGTACATGGATTACCCGTACCCGTATCTACTTAGTTATATGTTTTATGTGAACATCTAACGTACTATAAGGGAAGGGAAGCACACATTCTAATATTTGTATTTCTAATTAATATTCATATTGCTATTTTGACATTCAG
>JAQFXZ010001633.1:0-11470 GCA_034694025.1 Ceratophysella scotica | reverse complement strand
TATTTATGGGACGGTCGCGAAATCAAAAACACCTGTATAGGGCTATTTATGGGACGGTCGCGAAATCAAAAACACCTATTTATGGGACGGTCGCGAACTCAAAAACACCAATAGAGGGCTTAAGCCTAAATATGGGACAAACCAATATAAACCCCTGTGTCAGAGGGTAGGAAAATACTAAATATATCTCCATAAGAATAACATTGCGCATGGGACGGTCAGTTTTTCGGCAAACTCGTAACATAACTGTCCTCACTTCGTTCGGCCAGAATTAACCCCACAATTTACAAAAAGTCATCCGCGAGCGTAAGATATTGAACTTAAAGAAATTGAGTTTAGTCATTGTGCGGTGAAAGTAAGCTCAACCTATTTTGGGGTAAAAACGAAAACATTAGCGATGAGACTTAGCCTAAGCTGATTTAATTTACTTGGATAGGGGTTTTTCCCTAGCGTGAAGAGTTCCCACATTACAACTCCGAAACTCCAGACATCAGACTGTGTTGAGAATACTCGGTAGTAAATGGATTCAATTGCCATCCATTTTATGGGCAGAGGAACCTACAAATGTAATTGAGGGATTCACTACTCACAACTAATTGATTATTCTTATCGTTCGTACTATATAAATATTTAAAGTGAACCTCAGTCTTCTTTTTGTAGTTCATCTCCTGGTACATTTCTTTGGCTAATCCAAAGTCACATATTTTGACAATGTTATTCTCAGCAAGGAGAACGTTTCGTGCAGCCAGATCTCCATGTAGCACCTGGGGGAAAAATAAGCATATTTCTATTTCTCCATCCGTTTATATATGCGTGCTTTTCTTCTGCTCTTGAAATTATGCCCCATCCCAGAATCAAGTTTGCCGAAATAATTGAAGTAAATGGTAAAAAGCAGAATTTAATTCTTCCTTCTGACTGAAAGGTGGCACAGCCTGAGCCAAAGAGCCAAGCACACAGGAGGTCATTTTTTTGAAAGTAAAGTCATTGGAAGGAACTTTCAAAATTTTCTAGATTTTTTAAACAAAATATTGAAAGAATTACCACAACGCTTATGTGGCTGTTGGTGCCAAGTTGTAACAACAACGAAAAGGAAGACCCAAAACACGAGAAAGCTTTGCCTTTTATATATTTTTTCGTCCACATCAACGTAATGCTATTTTTATCAATTAAAGAAGCGATATTTTCGATTAAACTTCCTTCCAAGTCTCTCAGTTGCTTTGATTAGCCTTCAAAATTTGACAAATAAGTAATTGGGGGCAATTCTCGTGCCCGTGGTAAACACATTAGATTTTCATAGTTTGGTTTCCACTTTCTAAACAGCCCTCGAGTGCATTAGTTTTTGAAGCTTTTCATACATCACTACTCGTATGTTGAATATACAAATAATGAAAATTACATTTCGTTGTGCAAGGTACTCCATTCCCCTTGAAATCTGGAAACTCCAGCAGAGGAGGTCAGTGGTTGTAATGGGCCTCACTTCTCGTTCCTGATACACACCGCGGTAATGACCGTTCCAGCCGGATGCTGACGAACTCCTTCGATTCCCATCAGTCCCCAGGACTGTAGGCGTGTTAGAGACGTAGCTCATGTCTGTACAGACGCTCTGTACATGCGTACTCAGGGCATAATCCTCGTGATGGTTGGACGCATGTGGGTTGAGGTGATCCATTTGAAGCTCACGCATCGTATGGTAACCATTGGCCATGACCTGACGACCATCGCTGTTTCCGCTATCAGTGAAAGTCAATGCCGCATAGTTTAGTCTGTTGTTTGTTCCCCAATTCGTGTGAGTTGTAAGATAGTAAAGTGTTAGTCACAACCCGGAAGTTAGTTTAGTTGGGTAAGGTTGAAGTTCCAAAAGGTTCCAAAATTGGCATCCAAGATAAAAACCAGCAAATAGCCCAACACCAAAGCGTGCAACGCAGATTATCAAAAAATAGAGTAAAATCAGTAATTAGTCAACATGTAGATATGAATACCTAGGTATTAATATGGTAGAACAAAGCCTAAGAATACCCATTTCTAGTTAGCAGTTAAGAGAAATCCAGAGCTACCAAACCACTTCTTAAATAGCCCAGGGATAATGAAGCCTGCTTCTATATTTACATAGTTTAGGGCTTACTAAAATTCGTAATTAAGCTTGGTTAAGTTAAAAAATTGTACCATCAACGCGAGCTCGTGTTACATCAAAATTCACATGCGTCCCCATATGTATACCAATTTCCTATTTTCAGGAAAAGTTCTCTGATGCAAAAACAAAATGCAATGTAGCAAACAAACACCGGCGTAGTTCCAAAGGCCAAATTCTCTGCTACATACATATATAAAGCTTTTAGCACATATTGGCATATTTTGATGTTCTTCTAGTTATGGTATATATTTTGTAGTGTCTAAACAAAATTTCACAATTTTACAGCCCATTTTGGCCATTTTGACGATAATTTTTGTATTATATCAAGTGTCCTATATTTTTCAAAGGTTTTTAGTTCTTTTGGCAATATCTTCTTTTGGAATTTAACAAAATTTCGGGTCTGAATTTGAATTTGGTCCTTATCAAGATTCAGTATTGCATTTTTACGACTCGGTTGATTGGATTTAAATTGGGAATTTACATTCTAAGAATTCAAATGCGCATGTTTGCATTAAAACTGCTTTTGTTTTTGCATATTTTAGTAAGATTTCGATATTTTTCAGTACATTACATCCGAGCTTTACCTAACCGGATACCAGCCCATATGTTAGGTTTAAATGGTGAAAGAACGTGCACTACAGATCTGTAAGGTAAGTCACACCTTACGAGACCTTGAAATCAAATAAATTAATCCAAATACCTTTGCATCGGAGATTGGCACTGCTGCTCAATTGGGAAACAGCAATTAGGATCAACAATATCCAAATTCCGATCCAGTTGGTCGATGAAATCATTTTGATGTCGATGCAAGTAGCTCAACAAGCTTCCGTACTTACAATATTCCACAATTACAAGTAGCTCTCCTGTTAAGGAAGGTTGCATTTAGAATATTCAACGAATTGATGAGTATCTCGTTGAAAATCGATACAAAAAGCAATATGCACTCACGTTTCTTGACGAGAAGCTTCGTACAAGCGCCAAGCAAGTTGACAACATTTACGTGCTGTCCAAGATGAATCATAATTTTCAGCTCAGACATCAGAGCTTTGAAGTGACTGTCATCTCCATTGGGCTTCACCATTTTAACAGCAACAGTGGTCTCGTGTTCATCTTCCTTTATTCCGATTGCCTGAGCTCGGAGAACACGACCAAACGCTCCCGCTCCAATTTGAATTCCTAACGAAACGAACAGTGAGCAGTGAAACATAAACTTAGACTTTTAGCAACAAAATATCTTACCAAGTTTCAATTTATCACGTGGAAATTCGAATTTTTTGTCGTAGGGCAGTAAATTCACTTGTTCCACAATTCCCTGCTCAGGATTAATTTTCTCCACATCTCCATTCTCAAAATCCTCAAGGCTCAGCTTCTTCAGCCATAACTTCAATTTCTGAACAAACAAATTGCTGGGAATATGAAACTGACTCGGGTGGGTTTTGATTTGAATTATGAAAATCTGCTTGGAACTTACACGTTCTTTTGCTTTGTGGAAAATCAGAGCTATGACAAGTCCGATCAGAATTACCACGAGAACGCCAATGAAGATTTTCGTAATAATAGGAGTAATGGCTGAAAATGCCAAGATAGAGATTTTGATGTGAATTAAATTGTAGTTGCAGACTAGCTAGCGCTTAACTCACACTCCGCTGTGAAATAAATGTGCATGGACTTCTCGTCATATCCAAGACGATTGGATGCCTTGCACGTGTAGTGACCTGAATCTTCAATGGAAACTTTTTTAAACGAAAGGTATCCATCTTCAACGATGGCGTTTTCGTTAAGCGTTTCATCATTCTACAGGTTCAAAACACGTATATTAAACTCAATCTGTTAATCTTGTGCTGCATATACTCTTAATTAAATAAAGCTACAAACCTTGAACCATGTAATTTCTGGTTTGGGGATGCCGGATGCTCTACAGAAAAGTTTCATTCTATTATTGGAAAATTCGGTGATAGGAATTTCGATTGACGTCGAATTCAGATTTGTTTCATTGATCACGGGTTCTGTCATTCCTGTAAAAAATAAACAAAACAAAATTCAAATTGTGCTTCGAAAGGTAAGCTAACCAATTCCAACGTTACGACTCACGAAGAACATTGAGGGAGATATTTGTCGCCAATACGTCGTCGCTGTATATTGGGTGAGTCTCGCATATGTAAATCCCGCTGTAGTTTGAGTTAATATTCTTGATCCTTAAAATTTTCTGGAATGACCACTCAGTCGTTTTGCTGTCGATAGTCACACCTGGAAGAAGAAGTTAAATCAATCAAACATCAGGGTCATTTCTGGACAAGTTATATTTTCGCTATCTCGCAACCGACCGCTCAGTTCTTCAACAGGGAGTGGAGCTTCGTTGGAATTAGCAGACTTTTTGTAGAGCCATTTGCTGTTGTTCGTAAAGTTCAGCTTGGAAGTCGAGCATATATATTCCACATCTTCCGTTTCAATGGGTTCAATATTAAACGAATTATCATCCTGACCATGAATTGCATAACCTTGCATTTGAGAGTCCGGGAAATCTGTTGAGCCGAATTTCGTATGCTTTAGGTTTAGTTCATGCCACTGGTTGCATCGCGCTATTAGAATTTGAGACATACCAACGGCAACAATGAGGACCGTATCATTTCCTTCACCAATACTGTTATTCCCACTGCAGCGCAAGTAGCCAGTTCCCTTTATTTGAAACGTTGTTCCGAGTAAAGTATATCTTGGGCCGTCTTCTTCTGCAATGAAGCGGGGTTGTCGCTTGGTCTGAAAACCGGTTCAATTTGGAATTTTTAAAACCTTGTATGTTCATGAATGCATCAATTAAGCAAAATTTTTAGCTAGTTAGTCACTCAAATATGGCTTTCCCAGGAATTTAGGGTTGATGTTTTACGAATCACGTTGTGAGGTAACTCTCAGCACACGAGAGTCTACACTCACCTGGAAACCCAAGATACGTACAGGAGGCAGCATATGTGGTCGGTGGGCCGACCCAGCCTTACTTTTTGTCCTTCTGTACGATCTAAGACACAAAGTGGTGGTGCATACACCTGGTATGCACCCACGGCATACACCCAAGAAAATACACTCGATGTGTTACTATTTATTTAGAGTCAGGCCGGGTTTGGCGTCGTTCGAACGACTAAAGTTACACTTGGTAAAGTTAGGTTAGGTTAGGTTCTGCCGAAATACCCGGTAATCACTGCTTTATTGTAGCTTTGCCATTAATGTAAAGCAAGCACGCAGTTCTCCTGGGGTGTATGCCATGTGGTGTAATGCATATCTATGCCGGACATTTGTAGCTAATTGTGAAATAAATCAAAGATATTTTGAAGAAACACTGAAATATTTTACAGAAATTAGATGCGATGCGAAGTCTACAATATTGAAGAAACCCACCTTGATAGGCATGTAATCGTCACATTCCTCTTCGTTCAGAGTGTCGTTCTGGCAGTACTTGAACAACCACTGAACCGAAGGATAAGGAAAGCCGTTTGCTTTGCACTCAAAAGCGTAGTCTTTGTTGAAATTGAAAAATGTCAAGTTCTGTTTCTTCAGAATATACACTTCCGGTGCATCTGAAATACGATAAATTTCAAATAGTCTTAATATAAAACTTTTTCACACTTAGTCGCTGGTACATGTTTTCATGTTCCAGCGACTTTGTGAAAACGCAATATCACCGACCCAACATCCAAACTAACCAACAGCAAGAGACTCTCAAAATCGAGTTGATTGCTTAAGACAACCGTAGCGTGTGCGTGTACCATATACCATCTTACCTCGAACTGTTAGGAAAAGTTCTATGGACTTCTCCACATGCAAGTTCTCCGCAGTGAATTTGTAGCGTCCGCCATCTTGCATGGTGACGCCTCGGATTGTTAAACTGACATGATCCAGTCCATGTTTCACCTTGTACTTGTATCCAATGGCGTCAATCAATTCAGAGCCCTTAGGGCTTCTCCAGGAGAAATGATCTGGTGTAGGATAGCCGTGTAGGTAAATGATCCATTTCGCTTCACCAGAAGCATTCACCGTGATATTTCGTTCTTTGGATGTAGTTGTGTTCACGTCGAGGAACTCCTCCCCAGGGGCTTCATCAGAATATCAGTATTTCGTCAAGCAATTTGAATATGAATATTATTAAAATAAGGGTTATCCAAAAGTTCCGACCTTGATACTTAACGCATATTGCTTTAAGAATTCCGCAATTAATAGCCCATTCTCGCTTAGCTTACCAAAGATATGAACTGTTTGATTCACGGACAGCGTTCTCGTCTTGGAAATGGTGACGACGCAGACAAATGGATGCTCACCATCTGCCTTCGTGGCATTTACGACAGTAAGACGTTGACGATATCTCTTCTTGTAGTCTGCTTCAGTGGCAACATTGGCTAACTCCGGTGTTGCTCTGCCAGACTAAAAATGGACACAAGATAAGTATTGAAAGACTTGGTTGTAATATCTGAGCTTCTTCAAATCAATTTGTTAGGTTCGAGTAGTCACGTACTTCCAGTACAGCTTTGGGTTCAGTCCAGTTGAGGGCATAGTAGTCGGATTTAGCTGACTGAATATTGCAATCCAGAATAAATGTGTCTCCAACGGATGCAGAGCGGATGTTGGTGCCGTTAATGGTGGGAAAGAAGTTAGGAGTTGATGCAGCATCTGTCAGTATCAGATACTTAGGTTAAACAAAGGTGTATGTAAGCGGCGCCTTGTTTATTATTAGTTAACACAAATACACTACATTATAACATTCAAGTATTAACCATTAGATAGGAGAAATGCAGAGGAGGAACATGTATGACAATTTTAGTATTTATGACTACGAAACTTGGTCAATGAAACATAACCCTGCTGAGATGAGCTATTCTGCGTTATTCGTTGGTCGTTTTGCGTTTATTAGAAGCGGTCATTGACTTTTTCTCTGGTTCACTTTGCTACTCGGACTATAAACGTTAGCGCTACATATAGAATGAACAGAATCAATCACTCATTAGTTCTAAAATACCCAACATTGCAGCAGAACTTAGATTTCAACGATGCATCTTTTCTGTCGACAGGTAGTATCATTTAGCCACGTGTTCTGACAACATTTAGAATCCAAAGATGGTTAAATTTGCATTCCAATTTTTGACTGCAGCAGTATTTCCTCTATACTATTTCAATTTCAATCAAATAATAGACGAAAATTGGCTTTAAAAAGAATTACCAGGATCTGCTGGACTCTGGATTGGACGACTTAAGCTGTTAACCAATTGACAAATCTGAATTATCAGTGCTAAAAGCTATATCTGGTGTGTTTAGCCCCTCGTATTTCAAATACAAGGACAAGGATAGCGCGCCCGCTCGAGCTCTATTTTAAGATGGTGATCTGTTACGGTCCAACTAATCAAAACTCTGGGTAAAATCCTGCGAAAGATGCTTAAAATATTACAAGGAACAACTATCAGCTAAATTACATAGGCTTTCATAAATTGATTTCAAGAGTAGTAATTGCAAAGGTCGAACCAAGAATCAGGCCAGAACCATCTTCCCAGTGCCGTATCCCTTATTGGGTTAGCTAAACGTAAATCACATTTACTATTTCAACGGAAAACACGATGCAACAACAAATAAAGCCAAACCTCATTCATACGCTCACCATCACCAATCACCACCCAACCCAGGCACATTCAAGAATCAAGCGATTAAATAATTTTTGTATATACCTACGACATGAAGATGGATATAATGCTGTTGTGTATGTGAGCCTTTCTCGCCCGTGCAAACATACAAGCCTTCCGAGGCAGTGACAACCGGATCAATTGTGTAGCCCTCCTCGTCTGAATACGACCAAGTAGGATCCTTGCTCGGATCAATCTAATCCATGCAAAATACATTACCGTTTAAGAAGCTTACAAGATAATAGCTGTTCGTTCCAAGTTAGATAGATGTTCGAACTGAACGAGTTAGTCTGTTTAACATAGGGAAATGGCTTATTAATCTTCATTTAATAGAAAATAATAAAATCAATCGTCAAAATGCATATCTTTGTACTCTATAACGCTTCAGGATTCTAAAATTCGAGCAACCCAGCAAAAGATCTCATAGATGTACACGCTCTCCTATGGTTCAAAATATTTTAAACTCCTTTCATCGAAGATCGAAGCTACAATCCGCTTACTATTTGGGAGCCATATTCAAGTGTCACTTTGACTCCGAGATGAGTTGGTCTGCAGTTGGGCACCGTGTATCTTGTTCCTTTTACAGGAGATCCAATTCCAATGCTGTTGCCATCTTCTTCTCTCGTAAGAAGCTCTTCATCATCTAACAGGCAAAAGGCAGATATGTCATTTTCTTTAGCAGCTAGTGTTTACAGTATACCGTAAACCGTAAAGTTTGTTTGATCTCCCGTTAAACTTTTGATCTTCCGTCAAAAATGAAAACAAATACAGAACTCTGATAATATTCGTATTGTCAGTAACAACTTAGCAAATACATATCGTTGTCGATTGAATTACGTATGTTTGTGACCTTAGTTCAAATTCATCCAATAGTGCCACCACACCATGCGTTGGGATTGATTTCCTAATTTTTTGGCATGCACATACAACGTCATGCATTTTTTAAAGTACATACGTATTGTACATCTTAGTATCAAACTTTGTTAGTAACACTCGAATCCAGTGCTCCCATTTTAGTAGTGGATGTTAGTTGTAAGTATTTCCGACAGAGCACAAGGGATTAGTTCATTAGTCACACGAGAGACAATTGAATATGCAAGAATCTCGTTTAACTTGATAATGTAGAACAGCTTCAAATCATCTTACAATAAAGACTAATTAAATTATGGATATCTTTGCACCTTTGAACAATTTTTCCGGCTGTATTCATTTACATACGCTATACAGTTAGGGTTGATGTTAACGAAGTCGATCAAAGTCATGCTGATTGCTGCAGCTTTAGGAAAGAATGTTTTTGAACAGGCAAAAATCGTGGCATTCGAAAAACCGTGACTTCAAAAAACAGCGACACTATTAAAAGCTCATTGCAAAACCGCGCCAACACCTAAATACGCGACATGCTACCATGCTACTACCTGGTACAGCATGTCTTATGGTAGTAATTATTTTTTTGTTGAGTTTATTCGAATTAAGTGTCGTTCTTTTTGGATGTCGCGGTTTTTCACTGGAACCGAATTTGCGTTTGATTTCTGCGTTTGATTTTGAAATCGATGTCGAGATAAGCACTTGGTCATTTACCTTCCACAAATACAACTCTGGATTCCATTCTGTGGTCATTGTTCCGCTCCAGTTCATCCTCATCTGCTTGACAAAGAAAGGAGCGGGCTTCTCGAACAGTAACATTCTTCACAGTTAAAATGGAAGTGTACTGGTAGGGATCGGATGAAGGTGAGGATTCATTTCGGATTTCCAAACGATTCTGGCTCTCGGTCTGAAAAGTAAAATGCAAAATGCCCCGTAAGTGAAACGCTTTCAGAGCTATTTCTGTTGAACACCTAATATCCGGGATATTAGTCTATGATTGGTTGAATATTCATCAAGTCGTAGATCATTGTCCTCGAACCACTATATTTAGTTCTGCTATGCAAAATTATATAAAATTCCTACTTCCTATTTACACTGGGAAGTTGGCAACACATGCTTCTCAACCCAAGGGAAGCATCTTGGTCCAGCTTCAACTTTCCTCGTTGCAAAAGAACCACGATTTAGGGAAAACCTCAAGAAGAAAATAATGGAAACGGAAGAAGCCCACATGTTGAAGCAATTTGAGTTGCGGGATTATTTTCCCGAATCCTCGAATTCCAAATTATTTGTATAGTACTCGTATATCGAACTAAAATGCTGGGAACGCTACAATATTTTCCCGTCGTAGTTTAGTAGATGCTTTTTGTATTGGGAAAAGAACAAAGGTCGAAAATTGTAAACACAACCGGAAATAGAAAATAAACATGCAAAAAAGTCGTGAACAGGAACTTTTCCTGGACAAAGAAAATTGGATTTTGCGTTTGGCGAAGTTCTTTCTGTAGTTTTTATTACAAAATGTGTCCATCTTCTGTCCTTGTTTTATTTACTGCGGTAGGATAAGCAAATGCGTCTTATTTTGGCCAGAAGATTGCATGAACAGAAATAGGCATTATATTGTACAAGCAAATATTCTGATATTGCCCAGCCTTTGGAGAATATAATTTAGGTATAAGTAGATCGAACTATATATGATCTACTTAACGTTACAATTTAACCATAGGAGCTGCATTTGGCCAGGAAACTGGTGTTAGAGTTAAGAGATAAACATTTCTCATCTCCGCTCTTAATTCTCAAAGTGCCACTTGGATGAAATGAGTTTATACTAGCAGTCTGGATATAGCCATACCACAAGGAACATCAATTCTTCTAGTTCCAGTATTTAGCAGCTACAAATTCGGGAAGTTTTCGCATACTTGACCAAAATATTACATTTTGTCTCAAAGTACGCACTGTGTTCGAAAACATATACATATACACAGCTGCATATCGTTCATTTCACCAAACGAAATTGAAATTCGTGAATTTTTGGCAATTTTTCCCTATCTGTAATCCGCTAAAAAAGATTCACGCTTATTTGCGAGGGTCGTTCCTAAAGTTCTCTACCGTTGCTGGTTAAGTGAAGTAGAATTCGGGTGTGAAGGTATAGTTTCTAGGTTCATCCAAAATGGATTATGTAAAAAAAAATATTCATGTAGACAGTTTCTATCACAATTTTCGTGGAATGACTCGTTTTTATCATGAATTTTGTTGAACTTTTACAATCTTTGCTTCTGCATATTTAAAGTCAAATACTTCCACACATGACACATGAGCAGATATGGACTGGGCGGGTTACGTGTTTTTGGTAAGTTTTAAGAGATTTTACCAAGTAGGACATACGAATTGATTGATTTTGTAAATCACAAAAAATAAATGATTTTCTGTCGTTTCTTAAAAACCTGTAAGACAGATATAGCTGGATTTCAGATCATGAAAATTTATGCATATTCTAAGAATTGTATTGTCTTGACGGGAGCCTATCAATCAATACTGTAATGCAAAAGAAAAATGTGAGAAACATTGTTCAAGAGAAGTAGAACATTTTTTCTAAAAAAGTGAAGATTTCAACCCAATTCATTGATTTTGATCTGTTTTGCATATTTTCTAAAATGGGTCAAAACTAACGCAGAAACACTCGTATTAACGTACACATTCCACGTAACATCCTTATCATAAAAACGTTGATCTTGTGTCGTATGTATGTGTGTATGTATGTATGTATGTTCACTATCTCCTCCCAAACTACTCAACGTACAACCATGAACGATATCTTAAAATTTAG
>JAQFXZ010001632.1:0-11472 GCA_034694025.1 Ceratophysella scotica | reverse complement strand
GGCGAATGAAGGGAATGAAAATTCAATTCAATACACAGATCAGTGCTAAGCACTGATTCGTGGGCCCGCTAGTATTTAGTATACAAGTGTCCACGCCGAATGACAAGTCCTGGTGGTATCCTACGCAGGACACTTTGGTGATTATTCGTGTTATTCAGCTGCAGGAATTTTATTTATGGATAAATTATACTTCTCTTCTCGAAATTATAATTCTGCTCCAAAAGATCTAGTCGTTTGCGAATAATTATTAGCTACTCCGTAGAATCCCACTCAAATTCAAATTCCGTGAAATTAAATATTAGTAGTTGCCTCGGTTGTTGTGTTTCTCGGTGAAATTCTTCCCTATTGTTGGTCCTACACAAGTCTTCTAGCCGTTGAGCGATAACCGTTCATGTTCTCTGATATATGTATGTACCTACTCAAAAATGACCGCCACGCGGAATATGTTGCAGTCACCTGTAGTGTTATATAGTCACAGAAGATTGGCAATATTCTTAATGATTAATGATGTGCCTGGTCCTGGTTCTTACATCAATGACCCCGATGATTCTACATTTCGATTTCTTGGGTCATGGTTGGGTCATGGTGTGCATGCTTATAGCCGCACCGAATGCAGATTTAAATCGCCAATAAATTCTTTCCCACAAATTCTGACTGACTTAATCATATGTTGCAAGTATTTAGCGTTTCTTGTCATGCCAAAATCATTTGGGGGTGATGATCATTTTTGAGACAGGCGGTATATGCTAATCTTATGTCGTTTGTAGCAAGTGTGTCTCGTCTCACTGTTTTATATGAATTGATGTCTAGCTGTTGGTTGTTGTGATTCACTGTTGACCAACCTAACCTTCCACTATTTTACTGTGTGAAGCCTAGGGCTTCAACCGGAATAGATGGTTCGGTTTAGGTGTCAGATCAGGAACGGATCGGATATTTTGTCGTGTCGATCTGATTCGGTAGACCAGTTCAGATAACGACGACTTGGGTCTGATAGTATTCGAATCAGGTCAGACAAGTGTTTGGATTCTGGATCTGAAGCCATTCAGGTCGGATTATATTACACATTACCGTATTTTTAATGTGCGAAGTTTGGATCAGATCAGATCGGCTCAGTATGTGTGTTGACTTGACACTTGACCTGAGATTCTTAGATCAAACTGGGAAAAAATCCTTCTGGTTGGAGCCTCAGCTTCAAAACTACTCTGCCTGTTGTTGTACTACCAAGTACCACAAGCCCATTAGGCTTAGAGTCCTGGTAGTTCGGGTTCGACGGAGTAAAGCATGCAAGGTTGACCCATTTTGCTGTGCCAGCGAGTTTGGAATCTGCTTTTGTCCCTTCCTAGCTTTCGTATAGCTTTCTGACTTTACATACATGTTGTTGGATGAATTCATATTTGAACGAATGTTTTTATGTTGTATAACAAACAAGAGTTGGATGTATCTAGACACAAACTGACCATAGTCCGAAACCTCGATGCATCGCCGCGCCCGAGGACCCTAGCGCCGCGAAAGCGGTGCTCAAGGACCCTCGGAAGGATTGTCACAAAAAAAAAACGGAAAAATTCAGGCGATGCTCAGCGTCGCCTGAGTTTTTCCATTTTCCCAATGCTCAAAGCTCAGATTCCATTGCAGGCAATTCATTTGAGGCAAAGCAAAACAGAATCGTGTCAAAAAATGCATGTAATACGTGTCAAAGACTAACGTAATTTTCACGAAAGTGACAACTATATGATTTGGAGAAGAGGGCGCAAAAATACATTTCTCCAATGTTACATTCATTGTCACATTTCGAAAAAAAAAAATTGCGCGCGCAAATTTTTTTCGGAGTTAACTTAACACCCCTTTAGGATTTCCCAAAAGGACCCTGCTGACGGCCGTCCGAGGTTTCGGTGTATGAAACTGACCAATGACCTTTAATTTGCCATCGTTTGGCTGAGTTCGTTCTCTTCTAGATGTAGATTATGCTTTAAGCACATGCATGACGAAAATATAATTATTATAATTTTCTGGTCCAGTTTGTGTTTGTGACAGTTGCACTAACTAAATACAAAGCTTCAAACTCATTCCTGCGATGTTGTGCTACTTTTGAACACTGAGTGATCCACTGCCACTACCAAATGATATGCGTTACTGTAATAGCTGTCGCCGTCGCTAGTTCCTGCATGTCTTCTTGCCAATGTCCATTAGTCTAATTACCTTTCTTTTGTGTTTTACTAACAATTTGTGCGATTCCACATATGTTTTCGTTTTCTCCTGCTATTTGGAATGTGACAATTGGTGTAACTAGTGGTCTCGTCTCTGCGCACAGTTCCAAAGCCGGGCTACGGACTTAAAGCTGCCACTCTTCCTGCAGCTGGTCGAAACGGTGGTCCCGTCGGCATGAGTGTAAGTTTATCATTTTATGTTTTAGGCTTATATTTACTTTTAAGCGGAAATTGACAAGTATGCACGGTTGTTTGTGATTTTATTAGCTGTGAAGCTGTGAAGTTGTTTTGAATTATTAAGAGTTCAGTTTAGAACGTTCGTAGTCATTGCTACAGCTGAACAGAAATTGTTCTCTACTCGTTCTACATATCCCATTTTCAGAAGCATGGCTTGAGTGAATTACGGCACATCATGTCATCTATCTAAGCAACTAAAAGATTTTGCGCTTGTTACCTTGTTGACGGTTTGTTCTGTTATTTAGTAGTATTCCTGAGTTGTGGTTTCATTTAGTTTTTTAGTTTCGCAGCAGGCATTAACACAAAGAATTACAGGAAAACTCGATGCTCTTGTTTGAGTTTCCATGAGCAAATATATAAAATCGTTTCCTTTCCGTTGTGCCAGTGGTAAGTTCTTTACGTCAAGCTCCGAAACCGGGCTATACTCTGGCTCCAAGGTCACATACTTTCAGCAGTGTCGGAGGTGCCTCAAACCAAGCTGCTCCTACTGTAAGGAATACTTTAGTACGCGTTGTTTCTGCCACACATTTTTTTAGATACATTAGAAATTAGGATAATGTGGATGGATGCTATGCGCTATTGTTGTACAAGTATGTATGTGTAACGTGTAACTGTTGTTCAATTGTGTGGTTCGGAATATGGAATGACTGCAGTGACTAAACAACAAACAAGTTAAAATTTTCTTCCATAATCTGAATATTTCTCATTTTAGGCTGAGTATCCATTTGGAGCAATGGGAGAGAAAACACACAGCACTGAATTCAGTAGTGCGCGTTCTGACAGTAAGACTTGAATATTTGTATTTGTACTCTATAAATATTTTATCTTTACAATTAACGTGCTACTGCCTTTAACATTTTTAAGGAAAGAGGAATCACTATTCAATCGAGCAAATCAAGCTTTGATCACATGTTTTATTTGAATTCACGAATACAATCCACATACGTCATTGAAGTGATCGTTTTATATGTATGACTCTTGTCCATCTTTCAGTCTCGACAGGTTCGATCACGGAGGCCGATCGACGTGCTTTAGTAAGTGTTAATGTCAATATCAAGCAATGGTGTATTAGTACAAAACTTGGATTGTAAACTATTTAGAATGTACCATGCTATGCGGGAGAGCGACGCTGAGTTTCGACCAGAAACCAATGATTCAATGGGACCGAGTAGTCCTGTGCTACAATAACGGGCTTAATAATCCATAATCCATTCTAAGTTCGTCATTCATAGATCGTCCCCTGTGTTTTGTAATGTGGTCCAGATTCTGCAGCCTCATTGCATTAAAACGTGATCGTAAAAGGTAAATTTGAGTTACTTCATTCGTAGTACTTACTGATTCTAGGGTGGTGACGTTCGAAGTTCGACGACTTATGGTGGGATTGGCGGATTTCGCTATCCATCGGCTAGTCCTCATCTGCGACGGTCTCTTCCAAACATGACGCCAATGTCCACGGAGCCATTGAAAGTATATCCCTATCACTTGTTGATCACCAGTAACTACCGTCTCCCTGGAGATGCAGATCGGAACAATCTTGAGGTATGTTAAAGTCAACTTCTAGAACCTGTGAGATCTGGATAGCACAGAGTATACCAGAGAAAACGAGCGCAAAAATCACACCGTAATGTAAAAGCTCAATCTCGGCGTAAGAATTTCATAGGATGGGAAAACTGCACAAATCGTTTCAAATAGTTCGCTTTATATTCATTATTTTAGAATTTCAAACATAAATCATCAAAACCGGGTCCACTGAGACTTTTTAAATTCAAGCATGAAATGATTAGTTGAGATTTTAACGCGATTTTTACAAGTTTGAGCCCCAGCATGACTATTATACGCCTGCGGAAAGAAAATCTAGCACATCTTACACAGTGGTAGCAACTGTACTGTGAGTGCACTGTTTCCGAGTAATGGCCTTTTTGGAGTCGAAGTAATCGATGTACGAAACAATTCATGGGTTGGGGAAAACAAAAATTGAGAAAAAAGAAGAAGTTTTTTAGGCCTAAGAAATATTGTAATATTTTAGTCTCCATTTTATCCCAGATATTTTGCTCAAGGAATCTTTATATTTATGATCTATGATCCGCAAATAAGTAAAAGTCTTGTGATTTTGTGCAAGGTGTTCCAAATTGAAGCGCAAATATGTCAATACCAAGTAGGTAACAATATAAGAATATAAGAAGGTAGACGTCGCCTTCTTGGTTAATTTCCGTGTACGAGTATTGTGCAAAATTGATACCCATGGCGTATCGCCCATGGCGTATGCCTATTCCGGTGCTATAAGATTTTCTACAATTCAATTTGGGTAACTTCCTCAGTGCAGGCAAGATTGCGATCGCAAAATAGAGGTTTAACTACTTCTTTCCAGTGTGCTTTTCTAATAGTTATTCCAGCTCAACATTTAATTATTGTCAACTATGGACCACCTAGAACCGAGACACGCTTAACTTTCGTCAATTTCACGAGAAATGACATTATTACTCGAAGCGCAAGATTCAGGGACCCAGTTCAGCTCATACTATCAGCTATCAATTCCGATTTTGACCGGAGTTAATGAGAATTTGAGGCAGGGTTGATTCAGGTCAATTTTAGTCGATGCTGGATTAGAACGGGCAATTCAAAGGTCGACGTGCTTTTGATTTGTGTGATGTCAAAGATTTCACAAACTAGAGTTCAGAAATTTTGTTGCTTCTTTAATACATAGTACAATTCTTTAGCTTCATCGCAGTATTTGGAAAGTGGAATGCGGAGCTCTAGCGATGCGCCACGCCTTGTTCTACTATCAAGATCAAGGCTAGGAAGTACTAGATAGACTAGTAGGGGCTGCGATACACGACACACCGATCAAGTTGTGGAATGTCTAAATGTTTATGTTAATTTCTGATTTCATTTGCAATACAGCGACACCTGAGCGATGCAGAATTTGGAGCAGTTTTTCACATGACTCGAGCTGAGTTCTATGGTCAACCCGGTTGGAGACGCAACGAAATCAAGAGGCGAGCCAGACTTTTTTAAGGATAATCGTCCAACAATTGCTAGAGAAGCGTTACAACAAACTGAACTCAGGTGGACAAGCCTGTTGAAATCAACCTTGGATATGGACCACTAAATTACCTAAGGAGAGCCTTCGTGTAAGAGGACACCATGAATGGAAACAACTCGATAAGCTTTATGTTTCATGGCAATATCATCACACCAAGGAAATTCCAATTTGGACGTTGACTATACAAAATTGTTTCTTTTTATTTCATCAAAAATATATGTAGGTAGTTGTAGTAATGGGTTAGTTATACTTGCAGGATAGAAGTTTAAAATGAAGGTTGAATGTCTAGCTTGAATTGATTTAAGTACTCCTAATTTCTATTTTCACACGTCGTTATATATCTATCTCTATTATGTACGTTTTAGGAGACTAGTCGTGAAATAACGGTAGCTAAAGGTAACCACCAGTTAATTTTAAGAATTCTTGGTTACAGGGATTTTAATAGAATGCAGTGCAGCTCGGTTTTTTACTATCGAGCTTCTGTGCATTTCATGTAGCAAAATCCCCAGTGACAAAACTCGATTGATACCAATGAATGCATTGAGGAATCGGAGGCGATTTTTAACATTTGGCAAGTCCATGTGTTCTCCATGGCTGGAAAACCGATACTGTTCCCCACTACTAATACCACTGCTGCTCGGAGTAACAGCGTAGCCTCTGAATAAGGTTTTGCTGAATAGGTACGTGAATCTTAGATTTCTTGTATGATTCAGTGTGGCTGATTTGCCTGAGTCCAATTCTGTGAGCTCTTGTTCCTGTACACAATTAGTTTGTAGTAATTACTGCTGTTTGAAGTGACGAGTGGTTGAATGGCTGATTTGTAGTTCTAATTAATGTACACTCCGTTGATTCTAATTAGGAATTAGGTTTTAGTTGCTTATTTGTGAAAGATATGCCGTCTTGTTTAACTTGACAATTTAGGCAAAGCCTCAGTAGGAGTCTAGTATATCCCGAATTTCCGTTGTCTCGGAGCACTCAGGCCTACGAAATATAATATTCAGCTCACAGCTTGTCTGACTCTCATTAATTAATAGTGACCTGATATTCCTCCGTGTATCTAAGTATCTCTGGAATAATTACTCTGTAATCGGTGTTGATGACAAAGCGATTCGACAAGAATTTGCACGTGCTAGACCCTTTTGCTCACAATATAATTAACATTGAGCAAGATTGCAGGGCAGGAATATTTATTTCCTAGGGTCGATCCTTACAGCAACTCACAGCATTTGTTCGTGGGCTAGTCCGCACTGCATCTCTGGATACAATCTAATTGTTCCAGAGCAGACGCTAATTAATTTGGCAATTTTGGCATGGGGAAGACTCAGGCAGACGGCGCGCTTGAATCAAGGACATGAGACATGACTATGACGAAGCTGCTCCCACATTTCTTCATTTATTCATCATTACATTTCTAGGTAGGGAGTGGGTCGAGTATCTGTTTCCTACTTTATATGAATATGAGGTGAGGTCTAGGGAGACGATGGGAGTGTAATTTTTAATTACGGACAGGTTACAGAAATAGAAGCGACATTCTCCAAGGCACAACTGACTATTGGTGAGGAGTCATCCTGAAATGACGCGTATAGCTAGGTTAAGATATCGAGGTAGTAGCTGTCAAGTCCGGGTTTCATGAAATTCCCTGGTCGAGCACTTTCCTATTGACACCTTTTCGTGAAATTCATTTCGCCTAAGGTTCTATTTTTCATTTCGCCTAACGTTCTTTCGCCTAACGTTCCGGCTACCCTTTTCGTAGTAGTCAAGGCTTCGTCCCAACATCTCATCAGATCTATGAGTGGGAGCGTATAGCGTATCCCTTCTGTCAAGGAAATACCCGGCCCGGTCCACTCTGTGTAGGGGTTCCTTTTAGTGTGATTCGAATATTGCCTCAACGGAGTATCTTCCAGCTTTGATCCTTCACACTCAGACCGATTCCGGCATCCGGCAACGCACGCTTTGCGGAAAAAACACGCCTGATACATATGCACTATTTTTAAATGGAGGAAGAGAGCCCGTACTGTATTAGAAATTTTCGAAACTCTTCTTTCGCTGCGGTTGAGGTAAACGAGAGCGTGCGAACTAATAGAGACTAAATGCTACCTTTCTCCATGCAAGTCAGTCTAGGTACCCCGAAACGCGCGTTTGGATCTGATCTGATAGGCTGGCGCGCTCTCGTTTACTTCGACCTTCGCTCCCAAGCTGTGTCCAAGCTCTCCAGCTTTGAATACTCCGAAGTACTCGGAACTGTTGGAGCAGAACCGTGTCATTTGGCTGAGTTAATAAGCGAAGGATCAGGCGAGGAGAACATCTTACACATTTGCACATTTGGTAGGAACTAGGAAGAAGGATGACCTGCGGCTGGATTTATGAACAAAGATATAAGAGCTTTACACTTGAAGGGCATGGCATGTCGTGGGAAATTTTTAAATAATAGAATGAAGTGGACTGATTACAATTGAGAAGAATTCATACTGATTTGTGTGTGTGCGTCAAGTTTCAATTAAGATTATGGTCAGCGCTCTCATTACTCACTAATAGCCTCCTGAGCTCTCATGTGCATGAGTGTTCGGAAGAGGACTTGTCTGGTCCTGGAGCACTACAGAGATTAAGGAGTTACTGGTTAATTAGATAAAGTGGGAAGCTATCAGCTCAGGTCAGAAGGCGTAATTAAGGAAGAGTGGGAGAGTGGGACCAATGCATGTTGGCTTATCAGCCAGTCAAATCAGAAGGAAGATTGGGTTTGAAAAATTAAGAATGGTTAGAGCTGTTCACGTGGGGGAAGGGGGACGGGTTCACCGAGAAAATTGGTCAAATGTATTTTTCATGTCATGTTGCGTTCAATCCAGAAATGGGCAGCTAGTGGGTGGGAGAGAAGGGATCGGGAGCTTTCTCAGGCTCAATGGCAACCTATGGAGTTCAGTCCAGAAATACTGGTGGCAGGTTGCTAAGTAGGCTAAGTGAAGGTGGGTCTAGCTGAGCTGATGAGATGAGAAGGCATATAATGGCTTAATATTTCCTAGTGTTTCTTCGGTGACTTCCCGCTACTACTACTGACTGAGTGGTCCTGAGGGAGCTAAAGTGGGTGCAGGAGTAGAATGCGTCTTTCGCGGTGCTTGGGAACGTTTTATTGCTTGTAATTATAATTATGGATGCTGATGCTGAGCCTTGACGTATGTGGCTTCAATAGCATTAACATACATTATAGCAGGCAACTTTAAACTCTTTATCGAATATTGTGTTAAACTATTTTCTAAAACTCCTTCGGAGAAGAAAGCAAGCACTGCGTAACAGGAACATTATGTAGCTGGACTCCAGAAGGCTAGTTAAATTCTGCATTACTACTAGAGAGGTTAATTTTGGTAGGTGAAATTGTGGCGTAGGCCGGGGCAGGAGGAAGTACTTCATGTGCTTGGAATGCTGTTTCCTTACTGCGTGCGCGTAGGTACGTGCGTCCTGATTAAAATAGTAGATGCTTGGCCACTCTGCCAAAACCTGAATCGATTTACTGCGACTTGCAACTGATCGCTGAGCGACGAGAGAAGCGGCTGACTTGTCATCTTCAGTTTTCACGATTTTTAATGTATGAATGATGCCCTGACTGAGAGTGTGTGTGGAGTGGAGTGGAGCTATGCAGATGTAGATGCGGATGCGAGAGAAAGACGTAGATGAGAACTTCTTAACAAAATTCTTGGAGAGCAGATCCGGCTGTTAAGCGTAATCTTAATTTTGCATGGGTAATATACAGCTGTTTTACATCGTATATGGATAATGTAAAGTTGTTGTCCAGTATGCAAATAATGAATTGTATTTTGTCGTTTGTGCCCAACAACTGCTGTTCTAAAAAAAACATGCCGATTTATGGAAATTATAACAAATATATACACTGTGTGGGGATTATTGCGACAATTGGGCGAGGATAACTAGATTGGGATTTGGAGGTAGAGGGAATACTAACGTTGAGAGAATTTTTATTGTTTTTCTTCATGCATTCACCTTATATTCATTCTGTATAAGCAATAAATAGTCCTTAAAAACGACTGATATCATAGAAATTATGCTGGGAATCTATACTTGATAAGCACAATATGATGCAGCACTTTTAATGTCACGTTCCGGACGACTTTACTCCCGGCCGTCTAATTGTTGTTCGCCCAATCGTTCGCCCTTACGCACTGTTTGAAGCTAATTATAATTCATAATTGTGCACAGGGCTCCTGTCGGATGTTTAGTAACAAATAACAACGATTTTATGATTTAAAGTATTATGCAAACTAGCCGGTTAAAATTCAAAGTGCTGAACATAGTACATAGTACTTAGAGTCGTCATTTTGATTATGTCTAGTACCTGGACTAAGAAGCTCACACGACAACCTCATAATTTGAACAAAGCGAAAATATGCAAAGAAGTTTGAGATGACCCCGTGGCACCGTTGAAGATGGTGATTACCAGAGTGTTGTACGTGCAAATTCTAAGGTCATGTGGCATTCATATTTGAATTCTTCAGGACTTGTCCTTCCGGTCTACCATTTAAAGCCTACCACTTTGAAAGTAAACACATCGGAATGACCCAAAATATAAAAAAAATGACGAGTCTATATTATGTATATCATTTACGTATATCTACATTTTCAGCACTCTGAGGATTATTTTATTACGCATAATAACCAATAATTCATATTAGCTCTCCAACATACACATTTAATGACTACCACTAAAACATTAGGATACTGCATTGTATGCGATGCAACCTAAATATACTGCTATTGCACTAAACAAATTAAACTATCCTACCGTGTATTGTATGTAATACTGCTTGCTGGCAAATAAATACAGTAAATCCGCCTTTGGATACCACATAATATTGTGTTTAAAACATTTTTAATGGACTTCCTTGCAGTGCATCGCTGCCCTCCTCACCCCTAAAATAGCAGACTTTTCACGAGTATGACGGGTGACTTAAGGGTCTGGTGGACATTTGGGTTGGCTATGCGAAGCTAGCAAGAGGAGTTCGCTCTCTCTCTTCTCTCACGCACAACTCATTCGGGCGAGATACTAGCCCTAGCCCAGCTTCCCATAACCACGAAATAATCACTGATTGGGAAAATTGACTCTCCTCAGTGATCGTAGGGTCATGGGGTTTCTTGCTACCGACTGAGAAAGAACCAGTCTACAATCTGTTGGCACAGTTTTTTGATTAGTATTAAATTAATTGATTAAAGTTATGGTGCCCAAAGTTTTGCTTGGATTTAGTAAACTTTGAGCACTAATAACTTTGATCAGTGACCACTAATCAAAAAACTGTGCCAACAGATTGTAGATTGGTCCCTTCTAAGTTCGTAGCAAAAAAAAACGATACTTTACGATCAGTATTCACTGAAGAGAGTCAATTTTCCCAACTCACTCTTTGTGGAGATTTTCATTATCTCATTTGTATACCAACCCCTTAATATTGATATTATTGTACACCTCTCCACTTCATGTTAACTGAACTCTTTAAAACAACAGAATAAGAATGGTTCTTTCATTAGACGGTTTCCCTATTTTCACGTATCTTATTTGCGCTTGATCTTGGTTTTTTTCATTGCTTCGTTCACTTTTCGCTTCAATAATGTTCGAGTTTATATATTTTCATAATTTATATTGCTTGTTTTCATATTCATCCAAATGTGTGTTCACCGCTCTTATTCTGTTGTTTTAAAGATTTGGAGCGACTGGCTAACTTGTGAAGCAATATAAAACGCCGATAAATATAAATAGAAACAAACAAACAAAGACCTTGTATATTCTCTGAGAATATGCTGCTATAGGCAACCAGAACGTGAGTTTACTCGTTTTTTTCCATGACGTCACTACACAGTTTTACCTATCTAAAAAGTGACTTCAGTTCACTCCTCGATTGTCGCTAAACGGAGAAACCTAGAAAATTCTAGTTAGCATATTCGAAATCTGCGTTAAATTCTGCGTAATATCGCATGAATAAATGTTTTTTA
>JAQFXZ010001631.1:0-11473 GCA_034694025.1 Ceratophysella scotica | reverse complement strand
GTGAATCGAATAGCTTATGTTCAAAATTTCAGGTCAATCGGTTGAGTATTAGTCGAGTTATCGTGATCACAGACGGATTTAATTTAAAAGTTTGCAGTTATTTTATTAAGGTTTAGACAATGGAGAACATTTAAATGTACATTTCTCATCTCGTCGATTCGTGTCTTCTGGTTTATTGCAGTTCAAAGCTCCGCCGATTCTACTTTTTTAATATGCAGTTTTTGAATTGTTTGAAAATATATCCGATCGGATTTCGGTTAACTTTCTATTCAATTCAATGAAATCTTTTGTTCGCATGCTAACGGATTCTATGTATTCTATATATATTATTCTGATTTCCTTCAGGGTGACTGCGACTTTGCAAAAATAATATATTTAGTTCTGTTTGCTCTCAAACAAATATTGGCAAACATTAAGCTGAGGTGAGCTGAGCAGGAGCTCACAGCTCACCCTGGGTTCCGAAAAGGTTGATTTACTGATTCTAACGGGAATTGAGTAGCATGCGTTGCGTATTGCGTAGTGTATCTGTTCTTGCGTCCAGTTTCGAGTGAATATTCTGTTTGGTGTAGCAGAACTGAATAAACTGGAATATTCAATAGAGGAGACGGGACTCAGTTCAACGCCAACCTGGATGTCATTAAATTGAGTCGTATAAACCAATGCCTTCCCAATTCATTGAGTAGAGAGCCAGACTAGCTGCTCCAAATTTGTCTAATCTCGTCTTTTTTGTGGTTGATTGCAGCTATCAAGAAGTACAAGCCGACAGATGCCACGACGAACCCATCCCTCATTTTGGCCGCAGCCAAGATGCCACAGTACCAACATCTCATTGACCAAGCCGTTCAGTACGGAAAGAAGAATGGGAAGTAAGTAGCCAAGTGAACACTGAACATGCACAAATTCTGCACATGCTCTCAATGTCAGCCCTGTGTCAGACCTGTGACTCAAGAATCTCTCATTTGTGTGGGCGCTGCTGTGTCTGTCTGCAGCTCACTAATGTTTGTTTGTGTGCAGAAGTGTGAAGGATCAAGTGGAAGCGGCGTCCGACTTCCTCTTCGTTCTGTTCGGGAAGGAGATCCTGAGCGTGGTTCCTGGTCGCGTGTCCACGGAAGTGGATGCCCGTCTCTCCTTCGACAAGGAAGCGAGCATCGCCAAGGCCAAGAAGTTCATTGCTCTCTACGAACAGCTCGGCATTCCCAAGGAGCGGATTCTCATCAAGCTCGGATCCACCTGGGAAGGGATTCAGGCGGCCAAGTAAGTGTCCAACAGGGACAGAACCACATGTGTCACATGGTTCTCAGTTCTTAATAAATTCTGTTCTTGTTCTTCAGGGTCTTGGAAGAGGAGCACGGGATTCACTGCAATCTCACTCTGCTCTTCACGTTTGCCCAGGCCGTGGCTTGCGCAGAGGCTGGAGTGACGCTCATTTCTCCGTTCGTGGGCCGAATTCTGGACTGGTACGTGGCCAACACGGCCAACAAGTCCTTCGAGCCACTCGAGGACCCAGGTGTCAAGAGTGTCACTCAGATCTATCAGTACTACAAGAAGTTCGGCTACAAGACGGTCGTCATGGGTGCTTCCTTCAGAAACACAGGTCCGTTCTCATCTCTCTTCCTACTCACGCTCTAACTTATTATATTAGACGCAACAACAGCTAATAATTGTGCATCTCCGTATTCCTCTTCTGTACTCGCAGGTGAAATCAAGGCTTTGGCTGGTTGTGACTTGTTGACCATTTCTCCTCCACTTCTCGAAGAACTGGATGCTAGCCACGATGCTGTCTACGAGCATTTGAACGAAGCCTCAGGTATTCCCTCTCCATCTACTCTCTTCCTTTCACCTACGCCCAACAACATTCCATCTCCCAGTATTTCAAAACTCTGGGCCATTATTTCCTTCCGCAGCCAAGAAGCTTGACCTTGAGAAGCAAGAGATGAACGAGAGCACGTTCCGCTGGCTCATGAACGAGGACCAGATGGGAACGGACAAGTTGTCTGACGGAATCCGGAAGTTTGCTGCGGACCAAGTGAAATTGGACGAGATGCTCAAGGAGCGGATCAAGGGGAACGGAACTGCTTGAAGCCAACTCCTGCCCAACACATTCTCATCCTTCTCTCTCCCACATGTTTCCATTCCATATTTTCCGAGTAAATAAAATCACGTTTCTAGTTCTGCGACTACTTGGTGAAGTTGTTGAGGGACTATAGAAGAGTCAGAGGTTGAGTACAGTCACTTTTACTCGCTCGTCTTCTCAAACAGAAGGGAGTTAGCCCAATTGGATATTAGTACATCAATCTTTGCGTAATAAATTAGAATAATATAATTCGTATTCCTTCAGAGACTGAGGAGGTTGGGTCCTTCTGGGTTCACTCCTTCAGCCCCGCCTTCATGTCTTCATTCAAACAACACGGCCAATGAGCTACTACATATAGTGACACTGTCTACTGTACGTTTCACATAATGAAATAAAAAATAGAGCCTAGATACACGTAACTAAGAGAAGAGAGGGTGGCTGGGCTTAAGTACAGTTGGGGTATGTCTACACAAAGGGAGAATCCGAACTAGCATTCCACAATATGGCGAACAGACTCAGGTCACGCTTCAGAACTGAGTTTGAAAATTTGGGCGAAACAGACTCTGCAGTCACGCCATATTCTGGAACAAGCGTTACATTTCTCCTCCTTCATCCCTGGGTTAGGTTCTTGTAGTTCTCTAGCTTAGCTACACACCCATCTGACCTCAATGAGATGACCTTTTCACAAGTAGTTCGAGTAGTACTTACAAATACAAGGTCCACGTACTTCCTTGGCCACTTGTGATCATTTCCTCCAGTAATTTGGATTCCCAACTTCCTCTTTCCTCGTTTGTACTCTAGCAACCGACCTTAGCAACCGTTAGTTGGGTTAGTAGCTCTTTTCTGAATATTATTGACCAGCAATAATAAAAAAAAGTTGTAAAATAAAAGTAGTGATTAAAACGAATAAGTCCTCTACTCTCCTTCCGTCTCCTAACCTTTTGAATCTTCCACCCAATCCACAGGCTTCACATTTGGTTAACTTAGTGTAAACAACATTTACGAGGGTTAGAATATATTTAGTCTATTATTTACATTTACATCCTCTCGCAGGGCACATGGACTCACCCAATCAACATCAACAGCATGCCACGCACTTGGCTCAGTCCCATTATTTTTTAACCCACTCACTTAGTCTCCTCCTAGTACGCACCATCTTCATCTATCAAGGCTAGGCTTCGCGTTTCATGAAAATAGAACTTTGACGCCCTTCTTGTCGCTTTGAAATGCGCAGCCTCTGACTGCTGCATGTGTTGTGGTGTCAAATAGAGGTTAACCACTTTGCCACTCAACCTGAAGCCTAACCTTGATACTTACTGGTTGACCTAACAATTTCCCAGCTTCTGATTGAGAAAGGACAGTAGCCCAGTGATATCAATTAAAATTCGCCCTTTGGACGTTCTCTACTTTTAGTAGAAACAAAGTGTGTACAAGATGGGTTGGTCTACATGTGGAGAATCGGGAGTTAGGCTTAACACATTCAAGTTCACTTGTCTACTGGCATTAAGAGCTAATTGCACGAAAGTCCATCACTTAAGAGTAGAGATATACATTTCCTGCGGTCATGTCGACCTGACGGTTCCTCACAAAAGTTTCAGGTTTAGGTTCTGAGTGACTTAGTTCTAACGTGTAGGTCATGGAGAGCCTGGCTTCTTTGTTTGCCAACAAACAAAAGGTTGTCTGCAAGGTCAGGTCATAAGAACTAGTTTTGAGTTACAAATAACCTGGTACACAAGTCCACACAAGACAACATCTAGCAGGCTCCGTCAACTTCAACTAAACAGGTCTGCAGCCACTTTCAAGGTCTCATGGGACAAAACGATTGTTAAACGTTGAGTGTGCCCAGTTCCCAGTAGCTTGCACACATGATATTTACAAGATGTCAGATATTACGACTGGGGACTCATAGTTGCACCCTGTGACCTTGAAGGACATGCAGATTCCAAGTACATTTATATAGCACGTAGAGCCAAATATGATTACAAGTACAAGTGTCTTGAAACGGAACAGAAATAGAAACGCACGGATACTTGCAGAGTTCTCAGGCCCAAGGTCAACTGAATTGACTGACATTTGAATGGTGGGTTCCCTGAACTCCGCCCTTTGAACATGTACAATAAAAATATCTACTTGTTGTCTTGCTTAACATACATTTTGATTCCGTTCACAGGAACTCAGATCTAAGTTTTAGTCCTCCTAAAACAAGTAAAAAGAGGGAAGAAATTAAAATTAAACCTGTCAAGTCGAATGTCCCTAAGTCAGAACATGTAAAATTGTGTAAAATTAGATTCAGAGAAATTAGTAAAATAGCCTTGTTAGTCTCTGACTACAAAACGGGATCAGTTTAGTATTTGTTTGTGTTGAGGTCAGTGTATTGGTTTGAGATACTTCTGCGCAGTAGAGCTCTGCTACAAAATGCATGTCCTGACCTCTCTTCCGAGTGGCCCATCCTCAGGTTCAGAGGTATTCGGAAATGAGGGTCAAGCAGCAAGCCAGCTCCCCTGCGCCGTAGGTCACCTCAGTACCCTGGCCTTCAGTTCCAAAGCGTCAGATTTTATTGTTCCCACCCGTCTCTCATTTCGGAGACTAGTCTCCACCCTAGTTCTGCCCACTAAGGGCCCTTAAGGGGCGTTACGAAAAGGGGTAGTTAGAAAAGGTGCTTATCAAAGAGAAGGTCAGTCGGACTCTGGTAGCTTTTCTTTCTTGACTAATATGTGGGCATCAGACTCGGAGGAGATCTGCCCTTGACCTCAAACTGACCGTGTGTGGACAATATTTGAAGTTGGATGTAGTATTTAGTTATATTTAAGAGTAGTGAAAGCGTAGTTAGAGATAAACTCGTGTTTCCTTGTTAATTCCTTCAGTATTTCATTTGTTTCTGTCTGATATTTGGATTCTGTCTCCTTGGAGCTCCATCTGTAGTAGAATAGGACTTTGATATCTGTTTCCGTAGCATTAAGTCTAATTAAGTATCTGATTTGACTCCGTTACTCCCGCCTACATTTTGGCACCAAATTCATTTGAAAATTCATTTCTTGCACGCTTGAACTGAATCACAGTTTCGAGTCTTCTTTCTCCTGAAAAGGAACCAATGAGAAACACGGAGATTAGGATGTTAGTTGGTTACAGAGTCAGACAGTACGTGGAAGTTAGCGTGAAGCAAACAACATTCAGGTTGCCAAACAGAACAAGATGAAACAAAAAGAATAGTCAGTCAAAATGTGAAAAAGACAAGTTGGACAGAACTCAACCCGTTGCAGTTCAGAAGCGGTGGAAGGATTGGCCGTGCGGAACCCAGAAGCGATAGATTGTAATAACAGCTTGACTTGTTTACTCCAAAGTTTGTGGTTGGTGGTGAGGCTGGGGAAATTGGTGGGTGGTGGATTCCAGGGACAGAGATTCCCTGGAATTTGGTGCACCCACAGGACCAGTAGGACTGAGCACGGGACACGGGAGTGAGTAGAAGAGACAAGAAATGACCTGAACTTTTGGCGAGTTCGGTTCAGACTCAAGTGAGAAGGAAACCAGGACAAAAGAGGACGACACGGGCTGAGCCAAGGTTGCATACGAAGAAACAGGATGGGCCTCAACATTTGTGGCTTTTCGTTCTTAAGCATGTTGAGGCTAGGTTGAGGCGAGCCCAGTGTCGTTCCTCGTTCGTGTCTGGGTGGAAGGAAGGGACGGGCAGAGGGACACCCAAAGGGACACCCAAAGGGACACCCACCTGAGCATGTCCCTTCAACGTGAGAGAGACTATGGAAGAGTGCAGTTACGGAACAGAACAATGGCACGAGTAGTAATTGAGAATGAAGTGAGATACCTGCATGACCCCACTCCCCTGTAGCACAAGCAGAGAAGCCTACGTTTAGTCCTGACAAGCACTAGATGACGCGCCGACGCGTCAAAGCAGCTCCGAAATACAAACAGAAGTGTTACAAAATGAGCGAGTAATAAATGTCGCAAAGGAAACGTTAGACAAGGAACCCGAGTTCCGCATTCCATTCCCAGTATATGAACTATGTATGAACCCACAACCCACTCTGCACTCAGTGCTTGTTTAGTCGAGAGAACCCGAGGCGTTTGAATTTACGACAAAAACTTACAAAGCTAAAACTACGGTTGAGGGAGTGCGGAGTATTGTTCTCTTCTTCAATCGTCTCCATCGCATCTTCCGTCGAAATCGCTATCGACTCCGTCTTCACGCCCTCCTCCTTCTTACGAGTCTCCTCCTGCAACAAGTCAGACAGGTCATGGTCACATTCTAAGGGTCAACACTTAAGATCCAGACATGAATTCAGATAAATTGTATACACAAACATTGCAGCCGCGTTGCGACTTTGGACACGATGAGGAGGAAATACTCGATAGTACTAAAGATCCACCGGTCAAATTGAGGCCTTACCTTAATGACGCCCATCCAGTGACGATGATTGTCCTGCAAGTGCTTGGTTTGAAGACACATGATTTTCCGCTTGGGCTTCTTGAGATGGTCGAGAGCGGAGTTGTCGTCCGAGTAGGACGAGTCGTTCTCGTTGTCCGTCTCTTGACAGCTGGACAAGTCTTCGCCCGCACCCTCCACATCATCGTCATCTTCCCAGAAGCCGGGCATGATGCCCGCCTCCGCCACGGCCTTGCAGAGCGGAGCCACGAGGTGGTTGATGAAGGACTCCTGGAGCTTGGCCAACTGCGGATGCTCCCGGTCCATGTACGGAGAGATCGGAAGACCTAGCTCCGCCTCCTCGTCACCTGAGCAAACAGGCAGATCAAAGGTCAGTTCTGGCATTAGAGCACGTTATTAGCCGGTTGCTGGACACTTGGAATTGCGTTTACTCTCTGCGACAGCCTAGATCAGCGCGACTGTAGTGAACTGTGTGGACAGTGTGGTCAGGCTATAGCATACTGTGTCAAGTTGTTATTAAATATGGCGTGCTGAGAAGGAAGGAGTGAAGGGTAAGGGCGGGAAGAGCGGGATCTGAGGAGGAATTACTGGAGTGCCTCTGAGGTTCGGACCTAATCCGCTAATCCCGCTTGATCCGCCAAATACTCGGATCCTCCTTCTAAAGGTGAGTGGACTCATCGTGCTGAGCCGACGGGACTCAGACGGTGGCCACAGAGAACTGCATGACTGACAAGTAGACAGCCAGACTCGAGCCACCTTCAAAGAGCGGCTTAGTGCATGCAGAGCTGAAGGGGCTGAGCCGAGATTGTGGGCAGAGTGTGGCTGAGAGGAGCTCACCTTGTTCGTAGAACTCCTCCGCAATGCGATAGGTCCATCGGACGTGGATGTCATGGAACTTGCAGGGTCCGTTGATGTCCGCCAGCTTGATGCACATTTCCATGACGAGGAGCCGGTCCGCCTCCTGGTTCCAGTCGATCCCGGGCGAGTCCTCCTCATTCGCCTTCGAGTTGAACTCGGCGAGGATCTCGAAGTGGCGCTTGAGGTCTGTGGCCAGGATGGCCTCAATGACCAAATAGCGAAATCGCTTGAACTCTGCTTTGTCCAGGAACTGGAGGAAGTTGCAGGCGTCGCTGCTGAGGAGGAGGGACCAGGCGGCAGCCGCATGGTGGTTCTCCAGCACCGACCTGTCATTGTACAAAATGGCCTGGAAAGAGAAGAGACGGAGCTGTAGATCGGAATGTGAGACTTGTGAATGCGGGCTATTGATTAAGAAGAGAGCTGACTTGAGGTGCATGAGTGGTGACTAGAAAGGCATTGGTACGTCCTGGATGGTCGTAGTCATGCATGGCAGCCGCCGTGTAGAGAGCCATGAGTTCGAGAGCGGGGAAATTGGCTCCCATCACGCCGTACGACGTCTCGTCCACGTTGAACCAGGCACGATGACTGGACGCATCTGGAAAGCAAGAAGGAATATTTGAGGAATATTTGAGGAATATTTGAGGAATATTTGGGCTGATAGCAAATATTTAGAGTCTCTCTCCACGCAGCTCATAAATATCCGGCCGAGTGGGAGACAGGGATCAAAGTTGGTCTGTGGTGGAGGACGGAGATGAGAGAAAGCGGCTTACCGGAAGCACATGGCGTTTCGGGATCAGACAGCTGCATCTCGAAGCCAGGAATGGGCTGAGACGTCAAGTAGTACACTCCGTGCAACACGTCCGCTGCGTGCATTCGGTTATGATCTGAAACAAACCAAACAGTCCCAACATAACATGTCAAAACTGTAGTCAAGAACTCTCTCATCTCTCACGAGGAATTCTATACAAAGTACGACTCAAATCCACACATACACATACACAGAAGCCACTCAATCCTACAACTACCAACTCGGAAGTGTTCACTACTAAGAAACTCGGTTCTTCCACTCCTCCCATCCTTCCATTTGGCCTCACACGGAAAGGACTTCCTTCAGAATTCGAATTAGGGAAAGTTCTCACTCCGCAATCTCCTATCTGCATGCACAACAAAGTTGGACCAAATTGGTTCCCAATTAGGCTCAAAGTTCGGGAGGGACCGAGCCAGGCTTTTCACGTCCAAACCTAGCCCCACTTCCTGGTTCCAAGAAGCTCTGGAGTGATGTAAAGCCCTTTGACCTTTCAATTCTCAGCCTAACCCATCCGCAAATCTGTAGTACAGACTACAGACATCCGTTGAGTGCATTGAAGGCATGTAGGAGATGAACCGGATTCTGAACTGATACATAGAGATGCAGAGGATCAGGTAGTCGGACTCTGGCTCCCAAAAGCCTCACTGTGTACCTAGTTGTGCAAGCATCCCGAGTTTTAGACGCTGTCAAAAATTCGGTGTGTCTAACGAGTATGCCAAATGCCCTGCTGCTTCGACACATATGCACTCTGAACTGTTTGGTTGAGTGTAGGGTTTGTTTGGATGAAGATGAGTGGTAGGCCGGGATTGGAGCTCTCAGCTCGTTCTCAGTCCATCGCCTGCATTTGTGAAGTGGAGGCCTTGGGGAAAGCGGAGAAAGTGTCTGAGTTGTGCCACTTGGTGCCTAGTGCCTGTGCGTGCCTGTGTGGGCTCACTTTCTGACTATTGAGTGGAATGTGTGTGCATTGTGCATGAATGTGGAGATATGGGATATGGGATAATATGGAGAGAGGAGAAAGGAGAGGGGAGAGGACTGGAGGAAGACGGATCATTTCCTCGTCTTCTCCAATCCCATTTTCCACTCTCCTGAACCCTAATTCTATCCACTCCTCAACAACCTACACAACCTACAGAACCAACATAACATCTGAACATACTGAACATAGGGACTTGGGCAGGAGCTACAAGCTCACAGAGTCAACTCTTTCCTCATTTGTCACATCTGTCCCTTCTCTTACATCTCAAGACTGTAGCTTGATACATGATCTCAAATACTGAGTGCCAGGGATTCCAAATGCAGTCAAATCCCAATTCGGCCCATTTCAGTCACCTACTTCATCTCACATTTGAAAGCTTATTGGAGAGAATGCATGCGGGAGTGTGGACATTGTGGAGACTTCCAGAGTGAAAGGTCCAAGTGGGAACAGGTGGAAGCGGAGTGTGAGCGGCATATGAGGGAGCACTGAGCCCAGGGATCCAGTCGGATGTGGGACGGAGGGATTTGAGAAATGGCTCAATATTTACAACTGGCTTCCTGGATCCCGACTCCATGACTCCATGAACTGGAGTCATGGAGTCATGGGGGTTGAGTGAGGAGTGAGCAGGAGCGTTGGCTGCTGTTGGTGGAAGGAGATAAAAGGAGATAAATCTGCTCCAGCCTTTAATTGAGACCTATTAAAGGAAAGTAGTTTGGGGCTCTGGTGAAAAGTATCCGTCTCTGTCATGCTCTCTCCTCTCTCCTCATGCACGAGTACAAAGTGATCCACAGACACACTTCCATACAAAGGCATACAGACCCCACCACTCAGCCCACCACATCACACTCTGCTCGAATTACTCTAAACGACTCTTCCAACTGCCCAGAACTACGACTTGAGCGGAAACCCATGGGAGCTGTCGACTCGTGACGGGAGGAACCCGTCTGCACATCTCAATAGTCATCGTGGTGGCGGTGGGAGGGAGTTGAGTTGATGGGCAGAATGATTATGATCATGATCCAGGTCCGCTTCCAGGAGCTCAAACGACCCAAATCCCCACTCTGCCTCCTAATGAGGAATATACGACGAGAAAACAAGAACCCACTTCCCTTCTTCCCTCCACCACTTTCCACACTCTCTTCAACTCGGACATACGCTAACGCTACTACACTATCCCACTTTCTCCAACCTCACATTCCCTACATCGTGTGCCATGCCAGACTGTAAAGACCTTTCAGTCCAGTTGTTTGACTTACATGGCTTGTCACGATAGCCCAGTTCCAGTGCATGGAAATAATTAATAAACTCATTGATTGGAATCTTGAATGTATCGAAGAGTCCAACGTCAAGGAACACTTTGTAGCACATCTGAAACAGAGAATAGTAGACCTGTATCATTCCAATGTGTCAATGTGTCAGACTCGGTGTCCAGAACAGAGAGTTCTGCTTACATGGCTGAGTATTTGTGTTTGTGAGCCTTCCTCCAAGTCGAAGATGGGATAGTCCCACTCACAGAGTCGGCAGAGAACAGGGTCCGACCCAATGGCCAGCAGGTCAAACTTGGTTCCGTCTGAAGCTACAATCACATGTCCACTCTGCAATCATTCAACAAAGTCACAAATTGACATTAGACACACCACAAACCAAATCCGCTCAACTCCCTTCTTTCCCAGTAACACTCTTCTCTCCGCTTATTTGTGGGAAGAATTGGGAAACACTTGTTTTGCATTACCAATTTGGAGAGGAGTCTGCTCAGCTCCCTCCCCGCTCGGAACCCTAATTGGACGAAATTGGGAACGGACCATTTCCCAACGCCAAAGGCGGCTCAAGACTTTCACTGTCTTAGTGCTCAGCTTGTACGTACAAAGTGATTTCGACACAATAAATTCAACGCTTTCACCCAAACGGAATTCTGAACGGTTTTCCTCATACAGTCCTTTTTGCCACACAGGAATTTGCTTAGCATTTGGACGATTTGGAGCTTTAAGGACGAAGATAAGCTGAATAGCGTGGTGGAGAGAAAGTGGGACATGCGTAGGAAGGTAGGAAGTGAGGGAAGAGGGGAAATGGAGAAGGAAATGCTAGAGCATAACTCCTATAATTGGAACATCAGAAAAAGTGTTCCAGCGGAAAAGGGATTATATTTAATTGCTTGGCTTGTGGTCCCAAAGTATCGAGAGCGGGAGCGGGAGAGAGAGAGACTCCAGTTACTCTATTACGACCAAAAAGACTGTTCCAGAGGCCACTGAACTGGACCTAATAGCGGAGATCAAGAACAGGAACCGTATGGCGACAATTGGGCGGGGACAATTGGGCGGGCGACAATTGGGCGGCGACAATTGGGCGGACGACAATTGG
>JAQFXZ010001630.1:0-11476 GCA_034694025.1 Ceratophysella scotica | reverse complement strand
GGATTTGGATGCTTGTTTTGTAGTTATTGAGGTCGTCACGAAGGAAGATTTCGTCTCTTTTTCAGAGACATTTTTTTTTCGTTCCTCACATTTTCAAGTATTGGAAAGCCTGTTCAACAATGGCATTGACGTTTTCTAAGACGGAAAAAGGAAGGCCGCTGCAGACAATATACGAATTCAACTTCATTAGAGAAGCGAACGGCGCAATTCAAAGTAAATCTTAGTCTGTGTACATTTATTACGTTTGAGTTGTGCTAGTTACTTTAAATCCATATTTTCAACTTAATAAAAAAAGCCGAGCAAAATGATTAAGCCAATGATATTATATATGTGTTCGATTTATTTTACTAGGTTATTTGGAGCTGCGTCAAATACACTACAAAAAAATTCTTAAGAAGGTGCCACACTCAGGACGGAAAATTCATTTTTCATTCGGACAATCACTGTCATGCTCCCAACCATGCCTCTATTGGTGTAAAAATATTTGCGGAGAAGCTCAAAGATGAATATTAAACAAAAGCCTTTCTGAAATCGTCGCATGTGCTTCCACGTTGTCAGGTAATAATTTAGAAGTCAGCCCTGCGCTTTCAAATATTACATCACATAATCGAATCGTCCCAAGAGATGGAAATAGGTCAATGCCCGCACTTTGTCCTCACTCGCTTGATGAGCTTGAAATTCCTTGTAAAAATTATGCATAAAAATGTTTCAACTATGAATTGACCCACTATGAATTGTCACTGACTATGAACTGTCGCGGCTATGAATTGAACCAACTATGAATTGTCACGACTATGAATTGGATACTATGAATCGTCGCACTATGAATTGGTTCAACTATGAATTGTCACGACTATGAATTGGATACTATGAATCGTCGCACTATGAATTGTCTCACTACGAATTGTCATAGATTCGTGCAGTTGAGGGTAGCTTTATTCCGTAATTTGCAAATGACTCTCCAAATGAATCAAACGCTTCGGGAACAAGCATATGCGTGTCACTCAGTTTCCCAAGCAGCATTAACAGAATCCAGTGATTCCCTGGAAAATAATCGCAAATTTATTATCACAAATTGCGATATAATAAATTAAATATATGTGAAAGTTACATGCTTCTGCACGCTTTGAATCATTGCAGATGAATACGAGAGGATACTTTGACGAGAAATTTATCTCATCAATCTCATCCCTTGCTATTACGTTTGTTACAGGTTTCAATTTGGAGCACGTACTAAAGTAGGCCATATATTTCTCGAGAGTTCCAATTAGACAACCGTAACGTTTCTAGCAGCGTCAATCTCTACCAAGTTTTGGAATAAACCAAGCACCACAAGATTAAGTGGTACCGTAGTCGGATTCTTTAACTGCAATTCAACCTATAGACACAAAGCTTCCAGAAAAATGAATCCGTCGTCCAATTTCAGATAAAAAATAGAGTATTTCTAAACGAACTTATCCTCAGGTTTCCAGTTTGAATAGGTAGTAATTCTAATTCTGAAGCAGCAGGAATCAAGTTGAATACTTAGAAAGTATATCCCGACTTGTAGGAATCTCTGGTAATATTATTACCAGCCGAACGGTTACTCAGGCATTCGAATAGAGATTGGTAGGCGAGTTGAAAATTGTTTGAATCATAACTCATGGTAAGGCTTTGATATTGCTGTGTATCTTGATCGCATTTTACAGTAATTGTCGTAAGTTCGTGTGGTTCAAAGTTGAGAGGGCTCTTTGCCAATTTTCCATTGTAAGCTTCATGAGTTATTAGTCCGTAAATTGTAGATATTAGGAATTTGCCAGAAAATATATTTTCTGGGAAATAGTTTGATGTTTCCGTGCTGATCTGAAACACTCTACTCAAATATTCTCGTATAGGGTATTCAGCTTTATTGTGCCTATTAAATAGAAGCTGATGCTGTTTCAAAATATCCTGATGAACGTTTACTGGTCGTATAACCAAATTTGCATCTTCAATTGAAAACTGATTCAACTGGGGTGGTGCCAGTTCTGTTTCTCGTGGCAGACTGTAGACAAAATTCTGGTGCACTATGCGTTAGCTTGACTTCAATGGAACATCCGGGTGGAATATAGCGAGTTTAAGTGAATAATGATGATTTATTATTTCAAAATATGTCCCAAGCCTTGGAATTTTCAGCAAGTTCTAATTGTTGTGCAAATCCGGAATTTTTTGTTGGGTCCAGCTCATTATAAGTCGGAGTATCCCGATCCCGATAGTATAGAAGAGATTGTGCCAGTGACTGTTCCTCCGCCTGTCTAGTATTTAGTATGGTTGATTTGATACTCTTGTATGGGTATAATTCCATGTCATCCGAAATCTGGATTGAATTCAGTTTTACAACAAACTTATTCCACATCCCATAGTAAAACATCGATATTGGAGCGATTTTATCGGTACTAGTGAGCACACTCCCATCCCGCTTCAATATTCTTGCCTATTACAAACAAATTCAGTTAGGACATGGGCATATAGATTAGCAAAAATTCAACTACTTACTCGTATGTACAAGTAGGAATTGAACATATCGTAGTAGGCATTATGTGAAGATGGAACTGTAAATATAACTGGGTTCTGGAAGTCCCGTAGATTTGTCAAACTTGTGAATGATAGATAATTTGAGCTTGGGATTGAAATGTTACTAACAGGTAAAGAAAGCAGGTTCAGCTGAGAAAGAAAACCAAATTTAGAGTTTCCGATGAGACCTTATGCCATCTTTAAACAGGTATTTAGGTCTTCCACATTTTAAATGCTTTCTGTGCCAGACAAGATCCGACCTTCTTCTTATAGCGTATTTTTGCAACTGATTTCTTTTTAGCTTTTCCTCCTACCTATACCTTCTTTTTTCCACGCCTTTTTTGTAATTTTCTTGTTTCACTATAGACTATCCTGCTATTTGGTTGTTGTTTTTGTATTTTGGTTTTTGAGATTTTTTTTGGTTTCTACCTTGACTTGTTTTGTATTAGACATGGGAATTGTATAATTGAAATCTAATGGATTACTACCTGCGAGTAGCAGTACACAGGTTTCCCTGTTACGTGAAACCTCACGCGTGATGATAATTTCTGCTTTTTTGGAGAGAAGCAAAGTGACTTGGTTGGGAAATAAAATGCTGACTGACAAAAAGACGATTTGAACAGATCTCTTATGTGTAAGACTATCGTGGTATCTGATTCTGGATTAAGTTTGCTATATTCAAAATTTTCGTTATATATTTCTATTTAAATAATTTCCAACACGCCTTGACGTAATGGTAAATACTGTGGGTTTCCGCACTTGATATGTGTACGCCTGGGCGTCATTGTGGCAGTAGTCTGTAGTGTTAAGGAACACGAAGCATTTTTTCTTTGAAAAACTGTGGTTCGATTAGGCTACATGCAAAAACGTAAAATTCGGATGTTAGCCCAAAGTTTATCGTATTAAAACTGGGGTATGACATTACAGTGCCTGAAAACTCAGTATTGGCAGGAACGTCAAACAAGTTTTCAACGTAGCTTAACAATCTAACATACGTTATTTCTACAGATTCATCTTCGAAAGTAAAGGACTCGCCATCCCAATAGAAATACAAATTGTGAGAAATAAGCGCTCTATTAATTCATGAAATTATATCGCTAGGAGTTTTGTCCTTTGGTTCCGGTATTTTCAGAAAATGAACGTCATCATTGAAATTTGTGAATTTTAGCCTGTGAGTTACATCGATTATTTTGTACAACTCCTCTCTGAATGCCAAGTTACCATCATTTCTCCCAGCTTTATATGAATGTTCTGTAAACCTCAGAGCCCGCCCAAATTCGTGAGGCGAAATAATGAAATTGTAGCCTGGCTGATTAAGATTTATGACAAAGAATTGACTCAAATCTGGTTGGACTTAAAAATTAATATGGATTCGGACACCTCTTCGAATAAATTCAGAATTTATGTACTCTACAAATTTTTGTATATCATTCCCGCTTTTCTCATGCCAGTGGTCAGACTCACAACGCTTTGTGACTACAATCTGATCGTCGTTTTGTTCACGTCCAAATACGGTAGTTTTAGCTTTATCTGCTGATGGCGTGAGGTAGCAGTCCGTCAGTGCCACTTCTAGCCCGAGTGCTCGTGAGTAACCAGGTTACTGAAGCTGTTGTTTAGATTATGAGGAGAGTTACATGTGAGGTGCGGAACTTGTCAATGTGTAGTAGACGGAGAGAGGGGGATGAACGTAGCTACTTTCGAACCCTTCCATTGAATTTTCTACTTACACTAACTGCTTGTAGTTCTTTCGGGTAAAACAGACCTGAACATTCAAATATAGTTAATAATTTTACTTACAGCATGCAATTAATTTTATGTATTGAGTTTACCTTTTATAATCTCTTTGTTTGGGGTCGTGTCTCGGCGTAGTAATTTGTAGGATAAGAGCGGTATCTCTTGTAGATTTGAAATATTTCTCTGCTCCAATTTTCTTCAACGCTTGCCTAACAGCATATTTAGTACTGTAAGCATTGATTAACGTTTTAAATATTTTGTATATATTACCTTTGTAAACGTCAATTTGACTTTGCTAATTCAAACCAACTGGTTATTCGGGAACTCAAACGGAAGAGCGACCTTACCCACGAGCTTTCTAAACAAGTTATGCCACACTTGGGACTGATTTTCGGGAAGACTAGCCTGAATTGGAGTGACTTTTGTGGCGCTGTGAACCGTCGCATTGTAATTGGACACAATATTTGGTAGCAAATCAATAAATGATTTACTTCCAGACGCAGTTTCTGCCCGAGCCAAACGCATTCTTATCCAACCAATTGTTCTTTCTGCCAATGCGCTCTAGGTTTAAAAATTCAGAATATTCTGGTCATTATTTGAGTTTGTAATCGAAATATCTACATAAATACCTTGATGTGCAAATGTACGCAGAATATTTTGATTTTATTATCAGAGCATAATTTCTGCACTTTTGAATTGAAGAACTCCTTCCCGTCGTCACACAAAATAAATTTTGGAGCACCTCCAGCCTGCTTTAGGATTGAAGCCAAGCCTCGAGAAACTTCCAATGCTGATTTTGATTTCAAATTGAATGTCCAAAGGAACTTACTAAAGTTGTCAATTACTATGAGCACAAAGTTGACTAATTTGTTGTATTTTGCAATGTTTAGTGTACTCATTAAATCCTTAGACCATTGGTACATGGGGAAGAAAACTCTTGTTCCTCCTTGAAAACTTCGCAGTGACTTTTTATGCAATGTGTAGGCGTCCAAAGAGCTCAGCGCAGTAGCTACGCCTTTCAAATCATTGTATTTCCTATAACGAGAGAATGCACGTACTCCAGTATATGATCTAACCAGGTTTTTGTCTACGTACTCGGTTTTTATTTTATCAGGTGACACCATAATGATTTGATCAGGCGAACATCCAGAGGAATACTAAAGCATTCAATTTGAATCTAGGTGTATATATTGCCTTGGGCTTTGCTTGCTTTCTGAATATTAAAACACATGCTTATATTTGAATATAGTTAGGTCTACAGAATGGAACTGAATACAAAATATGTTAGACTAAACGTCTTATATGAAGACTGTTACTATTTGGAATATTCCAATCTGATAACAGAGGCTATTATTACATAATTGGGTCAAAGATTACATTTGAGCGGGCATTTGAGTGCTTAAATTTAAGCACATGTTCCAATTTGTACCTTAGCTATATAAACCCTTTTAATTCTGGGTTTTTAACCAGGACTTCACTTGCTCGGGTAGCCCGTGTCCTTAAACTAGTGTGTGACTTTTGGTCCATTCGCCTATACAGCGACGCACTAGGCCGCGTGTTGTGCTTTCTCCAACCTGGCCAGGGCCAGGCAAAACTACAGACATATATACTATTACTGGCATAGCCTGTATATGTATTCGTTTTGTGTGATGTAGTAGTCGGATGTGTCCTTTTATAAAATTCTATATGTAATCTGGTATTACATGAACAATCTACTGCTTCATCATTTCGAAATAGAAACATGAATAGATTTTCCAAATCAAGTTTGTTTTTTGTTTTTTTGGCTGGGGATCTTAGCACGTTGAACTGTTGTAACGCCAATACACACACGTGTTCTGGTGCATGAATGTTTATATGAAAACTGGTAATAAAAGTTTTGTATGTAATATGGTATAACATGAACCTTCTACTCCTTCATCAATAGCGCGTTGAAGCAATGTAGGTTTTAAAATTTAGTTTTGCTTTGAAAAAATATTAGAAAATGAATGAAAAAGTGTTGTAACAGTTTTAAACTCGATTTATGTAAAAATGGTAACCACAGTTTCGTACCTAATCTGGTAATACACATATACATTACAGTTTGCCACTGCTATGCCTGTCTGTGTTTATCGGTTACAACCGTTTATTTATGCCTCTGTGTACTTGACGAAACAGGATTTGACAAGCCTTTTTCGCCAAAATGCCTATGCTTCATGCTTGCGCCAGTTGACCTTGAAATTGTGCTTCACGCCACTCTGGAAGCCAATGTCTTGTGCTTTCTCTACCGCGGCCAAACAGCCCATGCTTTCTCTACCGCGGCCATACAGCATATGCTTTCTCCAAACATGCCATAAATTGCCTAATCCAAACACGACATAAATCGCTTACTCGAAATACGAAACGAAACGCTTTCTCCAAGAAATACGAAAAAGGTATAAATAATGGGCTTCAGGATCTAGCTAACACCTATCTGTTCTCTTTAGCGGAATGCTTTATCCATACTAAATCAGCCTATGAACAACCACGCGTCACGGTCTTTATCCGTGGACCAAGACAGATACTGTGTAGCACGCATAGTAAAAACGAGCGTTAGTAGTAGATAATAAAGAGGTCCAGAAAAGCAAAAAAAGGTGAAAACCAGTTAAGGTGGGTTTTAGCAAAAAGAGGTGACAAAGGGAATTATTGTGGTGAGTTTAAATGTAAGCCTTTTCATGCATATTCATAACACCCCTATTAAGGAGTTAAATCTTAGAATCTATACGAATCTTTCACACTTCTCAAATCTTACGCATATCATACAAACGATTTCCCACGCCCTTTGCACAAAGAGAAATAAACAGAAGCTTTGCCAACTTTGGACTTTCTTTTCACTACACCTTAAGGTCCCTGACCAGGGCTACCATAGCGCGTTGACATCAACCAGTTGAGGGCGAAGCCTCCGCAAGTTGCCTATTAGGAATTGAGTTTTCAGGTGACATTAGAACTCGGCTCCAACTTGCCGGCATTTACCCCGTGACATTCTTTCGAAGGGTGCCGCTTCGCATGACATGGAGAACCATCAAAAACACTTGACGGAGCCTTCCAATACCTTAGCGGTTATGGATTTAAGGGTATCTTTCAAAACCCTCAAGCCCCTAAGATACATCTCAGATTCGCCACTCATAATACCTCGACATGAAACCGTGAGACTATTGAAGGATTTCGGTAAATCTCAGTGTTTTTCAACAAGGTATTTCCTTATATCCATGTTATTTGCATACTTTGAAACCTTTGCTCGGTGTGCTTCATTGGGATCTTGTGAATCTCCACAAACTGTTAGATCAATCACATGAATCCCATTTTTGTCAACAGCGATGATGTCTGGCTTTCTGATACCTTCATTAGTTCGAATTATAGGTTCGGTAGTGACCAAGTAGCCCAATTTGACCAGGCCTTTAGCTAAGTCGCTTGCCACTTGATCATTCCGTCTGATTCGAGCCCCATGGGTACGCCAGCATCGCTGAGACACCTGAGCTATGGTCTCTGGTACACAACATCCTGCCCTGCAATCCCGACGCTCATTAGGTCTACCACGTTTAGTCCTACACTTTGTCGGAATGACTCCCATCCTCACCTTTAGAGCATCACATTACGTTCTTCCATCAAGGAAGGTTGTACCCATACAAGTTATATAGGATACCCATTCTTGGACGAAAAAGATGGCGGATGAAATTAAAGTTTATATTTGAATGTATATATATATATATATATGTATGTATTTATATTGTGTATATTTTATATAGTATTATGTTGTATTGAGGTAATGTGAGGGTGAATGTAGTTGTGGTTTGGAGAGTAGGTTAAGGGTTGTAAGAGGAGGCAGGAGTAGAGAGGGAGGTTGAGAGTTGGAGGAGAGTGAGGGCCATCACCGTCTCTGGAGATGACTATGCATTGAGTGGCGAGGCATTAGAAATGGGCTCTGTTGGAGAGACATTGAACACTTGACATGTCAAGAGTAATGTGAGCTCTACGAAATTAAATTGCTTGACATGTCAAGTGTTCAATGTTGCTCTAGTTGGGTAAATAGAATTTTGGAGATAATAAGTAATGATGAAGTCTTAAATAAATATATACAAAACCCAAATGCTCAGTCTATGTAGTTTTAGTCTTATTTATTTGTACTTTTGTGGGGTGGAGGTTGGCAGTCTATTCTTCCGTTTGTACCAATGGTCCTGGCGGGGGGTACGGGGTATCCTCGTCTTCAGAGTCGTATTCACTATCAAACCACTCGTGTTCGGGGTCGATTTGTGTTCTGGCACGAAAAAAGACGTAGTCGCAAGGGCGGCATATTAGGATTCCGTCTTTTGCGGATTTTTCCAAAAAATTCCTGAGACACGCGGTATGAAACGCTAGTGGGGAAAGAAATAGAAAAAAACATGTAGTTTGTTATTTTTTTGGGCAAATTGCGCAAAGTTTGTGGATAATCGTAGAAAAAATAAATAAATGTTTCCTTAAAACTACTAACCAGGAATGAAGGGTAACCAACATTCGAATCGAAAATGGGGAACTTCTTCGCCGAGATTAAATAATTTGTAACAGTGTTTCGCACCTTAGATTCTTCTCTACTTCTCGAGCAGAAATCTTATCCTTTTCAGCTAACAAATCGTCCACCATGGGGGCCAATATTCGCCAATCTTCCTTGCGCTGCTGTTCACGGCGCAGTTGTTGTTCGTATGCCATATTAAAAAAAATTGGTTGGAATACTAAACAAAATCAGAGTACAAGTCAGAGTACAAGTGAAAGGTAAACTCTGGATTCGCGGACTTGTCCAATAAGGTTAAAAGTGTGGACTAGCTGATTAGCGGACCAGTCGGAATTCATGGTTACAAATTGTAACTTGTACAAATAAATGACCAGCGGACCAGTCGGAATTCATGGTTATGAAATGTAACTTGTACAAATAAATGAATACCTGAGATAAATGAGATTTGATTGAGTTTAAATTGTTTTATTCAGTCTTTTTTATTGAGGTTCGTCTTACGCGTGACGACATGGAACCTAGTTTGCAATAGTGTCAGTCATTGATTTGTACTTGATGGTGTTCTTGTTGTTGTAGTTTGCTGTTGGATGTTGCGTTTACATCTTGTAGGTGGCTTCAGTCTGGAGTCAGGTAAGCGGATATGGCCTGAGTGATGTCTTGTTGAATGTCGTTGAGTAATTGGGCATCGACGTAGACTTCGTCTTCATCAAATTCCTTTCCGCTTGCGACATTCCGAATTATAAAGCTGCTCAAATGTATGCAGCCATTGTCAAGCCTACAGGTGGGAAGAAAGAAAAATAGGGAGATTTTATTTTTTAGATTGCAACAATTCTGAAAGTTGGGGATTAAGCTCATTATAAAAACCAACTTGTAACTCTCAGTGGCCACGTGTTAAAAGAATATACTTACTGTGCTGCGATTTCCTTTGCTCGAAAGGCACACGGAATACCCTGAGCTCTGATCCAAAGAGAGAAGCTTGATTCACATGATTCGTAAATCGAGTTGAGTCGTTCGACTTCCAGTACACGAGCAGCGCTTCCGAGTCGTCAGAAGCTGGGATGAATTCCAAAATGCACAGATGATTGTAGCCCTTCCTAAACTTTGGGTATATCACAAAAATGGGAATCAGGATATGTTTTTCCGTTTTGAAATTGGCAACAAAGGCATCACGGGGTTTTCCAATATTTGGGTATGTAAAACGTTTTGTTCCTCTTGGTGTTCTAAAATCAAGAACAATTGTCTTGGACACAACATTGTTTGCTGGTACCAGCACACTTATGCTGTTACGCCACAGCTTCCACTCGCCCCACGTGAAAAAACGCACTTCCTTGTTCTTTAGCTTTTTCATTTTTGCAATTTTGATTTTAGTTTACACGTGCACTGAACTTTCCAATTGTAGTGTGCTTTTTTACACACAATTTCGCCTGATACAACTTTCGCGGGCTCTTGGTTTTAGAACGCTCAAAGTGCGGACTATCGACGGACCAGCAGACCAGTCCGAATTTTTTCAAAGTTGCAAGTTGGATTCGCGGGCTCGTTTCCCTGAAAGGACCAAAGTTTGGACCGTCGGAACTGCAGACTAATCGGACTTTGTAAAATTTAATGGGGTGCTGGCCAATTTGAGGAACAAACCCGAAATTAAACATTCTGCAAGTATACAAAAATGCTGGACAACTGTCTCTTTAATTCAAGCCATCACTTGACCCTCTGCGACATTGTTTGGTATACCTAGGTTAGCAAAAACCGTCAAAAATCTGGCAAAATCAGAACAACTTGTCAAGTTTTAATAACTATTTCCGAAAAGAGTCCGAAATTAAACATTCTGCAAGGACACAAAAATGCTGGACAACTGTAGCTTTAATTCAAGCTATCACTTGACCCTCTGTGACATTGTTTGGTATACATAGGTTAGCAAAAACCGAAAACAATCGGGCAAAAGCAGACCAACTTTGCATTTTTTATTTATATTTCCGAGAATAGCCCAAAATTAAATATTCTGCAAGGACGCAAAAATGCTTGGCAACTGTAGCTTTAATTCAATCCATCACTTGACCCTCTGCGACATTGTTTGACCAACATAGGTTAACAAAAACCGAAAAAATCGGGCAAAATCAGACCAACTTTGCAAGTTTTATTTATTATTTCCAAAAATAGCCCGAGATTAAATATTCTGCAAGGAAGCAAAAATGCTGGACAACTGTAGCTTTAATTCAAGCCATCACTTGACCCTCTGCGACATTGTTTGGTATACATAGGTTATCAAAAACCGAAAAAAATCGGGCAAAATCGTGCAAACTCGACGATTTCAATATTGACTCTAACATTCGAAACTAGAAAAATCAAAGTACATCTATTGTGCAACAGTCAGAAAAACTTTTTGAAATTGAATGGATCTCGAATGGCATCTAGCAAGAAAGTGTGTGTGTTCATAGCCACACTAGCATGTAAACAGTTGGCTCAAGAGAAGCGTGCCTTATCTTTCCACTCGGAGCATTAAACAAATCTGTCCGTGTTCCTTTTCTCTGACTCAATTTATTGTAAATTACTCGTCATACCACCAGTCTACAAAGAGTGACTACCATGGGTGATGAAGAGGGGAACCCAACTCATCCCATGCCAATGCAGGAGAACATCCCACCTGCCGTCTCTCCCTGCAATCCCTCACACAACCACCAAACCCAAACCAACCAATAGTGCGTGTGCTCTGGTCTG
>JAQFXZ010001629.1:0-11477 GCA_034694025.1 Ceratophysella scotica | reverse complement strand
CATCTGACAGAATGAATTCATTTAGAATTTCCGATGCCTGATCGTATCTATAATCTAAATTTGCAGTACTGCTGACGTTAATTTGCGGACACAACAACCATTCATGCATCAGGACTCTGACAGCATGGACGAGGTTCGACGGGCAATGTTGCAATTTAAAGTCTTGGAGGAAGTGAAGAACGACAATCCGGTTGAAGACAGTCTCCATGAGCAAGTTCATGCAGCCTTAAAGATGATTGAAGTTCCGACTGGCGACCACGACACGGTTTGGCAAAAACTAGACGACATCAAAAATTCGATCTCGCCGAAGATGGAAGATGCAGGGAGTGAGCAAAGCAAGGTCCCTGACCAAAACAGTGGCCACCCGGTTGACAGCCCCGAGCAGGACCAGTCCAAGACCATGGCCGAACCTCTGCTGTCGGTTAAGCGAGCAAGCAGTCGAAAATTCTTTACGGACTCCCGGTACACCGCTGAGTGGTCCGTCGGGAGGAGCGGGGAACTCATCCACGAGGATGTTGGACTAAAGATAACCGCGGCTGTGAACTTGGCTGTTGGAGAAAGTTCCAGTCTTTCTTTTAATGCTGGGAACATCAAAGTGGTCGTCAGGGTCTGTAACCAACCGGAAGAAGAGTTCAGACGGAGACTGAGATGCCATCTTCTCAAGAAGCTTCGGAAGACCTGTTGCCCTGCCTCTCGTCGTCCTGTTCCTGAACCCGTTCCTGGAACCTGCTGTGAAACCATAATCCTAGGACATAAACGCATGTTCATGGAAAGCTCCTTCGTGAAAGCTCCCGTCCAGACCACACTGGAGCTCAAGCTCAACTTGAATTGTAAGAAAACCCGAGTGAGCCGAAACGTCACCTACTCTTATGGAGGAATCGAAATTTTTGTCACGGTCACGAACGTCGGCCCATTGTTTAGGAAGTATCTAAGTTGGAAACTGGGACAGAAGCTCAAGATTTCTGGGTCCGAGTTTTGGTAAGAAAATAAGAATCCATCATGGATAGATTGGGAGTGCAACATGGGTTAGATGAGACTGGATTATATCAAGTCTAGTCAAATGATTAATTTTATCTTTACTTTCCAGGACAAATGATTCCATTTGTGGTGAAGAAGGACCTGAACCTGAAATGGAGGAACTGGCTTCGCCATGTTTGGATGTGAAGCCGGCGTCAATGTGGAGTAGGTTTTGTAGCATGTTCCGCTGTCAAAAGGCCAGTCCACTGATGGATCGAGATATAGCGAATGGAAAATTCCGCTGTTAAAGTTGAAAGTTTTGTCAACAAGTCAAGCTAGGATTTGACTCTGCACACCTGCGACATTACGGCTACCTGCCCTATAATGAAAGGGATGCATTAGTTAGTGTTTAGCTCTAAGTAATGCCATGAGGCTAAAGTGATTTTAGTGTAACTGATGAATGACATGTATATTCATGTTATTCCAATTTGGAAAATGTTGACACAATGTGATGTCATTTAATGACAAAGTGAAATTGAAATGAATTTTACATTGATGAGAAGATGTGAAAAATAAATATTTCATTAAAAAGTGTTTTGCTGTGTTTGTATTACTTCCTTCACTAAATACTGGAGCTAGAGGGAATGGAATTGGATAACCACAAGTAAGGCTCTGCTGTTAATTTGAAATTGGCAACATGCATATTTGCGTACAAGCATGCGTGATGGTTAGCCGCTCTCCATTGACTCACTGCAGCGCATTAGTCAATATCGAGGGAGACAGGAGAAAGATCTCCCGATAATCAACTGGCCAAGCCCTTGACCTCGTGAAAGATCCATCCGCCGAATTTAACGAAATATTCAATTTATAAATCAGACTCGTCTCATCGTCATCGTACATGAGCATCTTGAAGGTCCGTTCCTTCTCCACGTTGCTCAAGGTTAACTTCCCAAACAAGAGCATGCAATAACCAATGATGCCCGCAACCAAAACAAGTGGCAGACAAGTAAAGTGGACATCATAATTTTTTTTAACTTTAATCACATAAATCGACGGGATGGCTTTTTGATAAAATATTTTTTAAACCCACGGGTTTTGGTTAAATAATGCATACAAGTTCCCAGAAAATATATCACAACCGGCTTTATTAATCCGAAATATTTTCAATAAAAACCTATTACCAATTCTCTTGGGTTCCGGTCCCGACTAATATTTTTCAAAAGGAAGGACAATCGCTTTAACCTTGCAACACTTTTTCGTTTATCATTGCAAAGGCTCGTCGTGGTGGAATACTTGCCTAGTTAACATGAACCCTCACTTGGTAGCATCGTCGGTTTGAGTCTAAAAGTGGTTTGATTGAACTCCGATTAATTGAAGCCCACTGTAGATCAAACAGCACAGCGTAGTTTACCGTTTATAACAATAGGAAACTGAAGGTCCTTCTTAGACAGTGGGTTTCTGGTAGAGTTGAAAGTATTTTCCGGAATGTGATCAACGACACACCCGACATCACGATGGTTGCTCCTACGATACTACAAATTAATTTAAACAGTTAGTTCCTTAAGGTAGTGCCTTCTAGACTTTCAATTTCATTGGGAATTGCGTAAATACCTGTAAATATCCGGTACAACTCCAAACCATGCAAATTCAAAGAAAAAACTATACAAAACGTCCACCATTCGGATGACGCTAACCTGGAAGTATCAAAAAGTAAAATTATATTTGAAACTCAATGTAGTTTGAGAAAAATTGCAACAAATGTTTGAGTTAAGTTCAGAATAAATATGCTCTGGGTTTAAATTTCTATCATTTAAAATACTGTATTAATCGTCCTAAATACGGATACAACCTTTAAACTAAGCCCATCTTATTAATTCCAATATACCGTTCCAGCTTCTTCAAACTTGAGTGCAAAATTAATGCAAGCCCCGCCCAATAATGACAACGAGGTCAGAGCGAGCACCAGTATAATTTCTGTGACGCCGTTGGGCAGTTGGAAGACGCCGAGTACCCAAGCCCAGCCTCCAGTAAATAAAAGCCCGGCCGCACCGGCTGAGACACTCATAACTATGAAGTGGACATGACGCAAAACACGGAGCACTATAAAGTAAACTGCTCCCAGGATAGTCGATGAGAAGGCAAGTGCGATTCCAATCTGAAAACAGGAACCCAAAATTAATCCCAATTCTAGAACTCAATTATAGACGGATATGAGAACGTAACGTACCAGTACAAGGCTGTCCAATTCGGCACCCGTGAGGAACGGCGGTCTTGCGATGACGATTACTCCAAGCAGAGTGAAACAAGCTGGAATTCATAATTAACTACTATTATGCGCCAAGAAAACTTCCGCAGTTTTCCAAGGTGCATACACACCTACATATTGGAATTGTTAAAAATCCGCATTTTTCCTTCAAGAAGAAATGACCAAAGACAATGGTGAACAAGGGTCCGCTGAACACGATCACAGTCGCGTCTGCTATTGTCAAGTAGTTGAGAGAAGCAAAGCGAAGCATGAACATTGTGATGCCGACTGTGGATGCCACCTGAAGTGAACGTATTTGAGCTTTAGCACACATCTTTGGTAAGCTATCTGTTGTCTGGTCACTCACAAAGCGAGCAGATACGACAAAATTGAGTGCACTAAACTTACCAGAATCTTGATTCCGTTATTCCACCGAGCTGAGATGTCCCAACAGCCACAGAATCGAACAGGCTCCTTGTTCGGCCCAGTAATGCTGTCCAGTAGATTGTCATTCTTGAAAATCTTCATGTAAGCAATGTATGGGACTGTTGGAATGAGGAATCCAGTGTAACGCCAAAATGAGAGATTAACTGGATGATGGTTGGGGAGAGATTTGACTATTAAATTGGCAACTGTGAAGCAGAGCCCACCAAGGAGCGCGAGCGTGATCCCCGCAAATCTTTTCCAGCCTGTCTTCGGCTTGGCCCCACTTCCAATTCCGGACGGTGTGTCCTGGTTCTTGATCAACCTGTTTCATGCTATTTACATTAAAAAGGAAGTGAAACGAGATGCAGTAGTAGTAGTAGCTTGCCTGGTGGACTGATTGTCTGTTTTTACGTGTCATTCATGATCATGACTTACACAGCTAACTACAAATAAATTCGTTAGGATTGCAAAATGACACATCTGCATACATTTATGTGGTTTTCGCCCACAGACAACAACCCACAGCAGGAAGAAAAGCACCACAAAAACGAATCCAGATTTGTTAAAAAAAAATTAATTACCCATTTTTAAGGCTTAGCTCCTCATCTCCATCTGTTTTGAGAGCTTCTGTGTCTCTAGTCTCTATTATGATATTCGAAGATTTCAAGAACTCGGTCAGTTCCTGAGGCTCAACCATCAACTCGGATGTTCCGTCAACTTTGGATTTGGACATTGTGCCTCAATACTCAACGAAGTTCCGGATATTCCAATTATCTGTAGATTAAGAGCTGATATTTAGTGGATTTCTTGAAATAATTTGTGCTTTCCATGCAAGCAATTTCCCTACCGCCAATCACAACTATTTTGTGAGAAAATACCGATACTTAGACTATCTAATTTAGGCCTATGGAAGCTTCCAGCCTAAAACTTCAACATTATATCAGAAACAAACCTAACCTATGCGGTGTCACGGCTTTTGATGTAACGGTTTTCGCCTGTTACGTTGTATATGCCTTCCTTTCTGCTCTGCAATAGTCAATTCGGTTTCGGTGTAATTTGAGTCGCTTCCGATAAGAATTATTGTAGTTCGAACCGAAGAGAACCTTTTCTATCCGAATCCGAACCCAAACGGAAGATGTTGGAAGATGGACCAATGGAAACTCGGAGCTACAAAAAAACCTTCGGATTTTGAAGTTGGAAGTACAACAGTAACACTCGGTTGATCAAGTGGCACATTGGTCGAGTCGTACTTTGTGCATGTGGATTGTGAAAGAATTGGGAATAGAGAGCACGAAGTGAAGCCTGAGCTGAGTTTGACAGCAGATTTTATTTGCGGATATGAATAGGAGTGCGATTTCTGAAGAGCTGTAGCAGCATTTAAGCCGTTCATTAGACATAATGATTAATGCCATCAGGCCCGTACAGAATTCATTCAAACAGCTTATCACAGTTTATATAGTTATCTACTATCGCTATCACCCAAGTGCACCAATGAAATGTGACCCCAGTGACAACGGGATCGGATGCTTCGGCTTTGTCCTCACACTTCAAACTATAAACAATCTAAAAAATTGTCAGATAATGATACCCTGGTTTTCATGAATCAAATCAGACATCTGCTCCGTCACGTTCTACGTATTGGGTCTACTCGCTACGTGTGAATATTGAATATATGTATGTCGTTATACCTTGAGAAGAATTAACCTAATTCCAGAATTAGGGTGATACCGATAAGTGAAAACATTTGACCTAGACAACTTGATGGCAGAGCTACCCTTTGCAGCGGTCGGCTCGGAACTTACCGCAACTCCGAGTTGGATAGAGATGAAGATGCATCAACTAGACACCTTCATTTCTAGTCTCGTGAATTTTCTGTACTTTGCTGCTTGCTCTTCAGAATTCACATTACGTGAGATTTAAACACGCGGTTAACGAAGACACAGTAAGGCTATAATTCCAAATGCGAATGTGAACGTATAATAATTTCAGAGCTATTAAAGATTGAAGTACTTAAATCTAATGAAACAGACTTTAACCACACATTGTACCCACCCCGCCGTTTGTAATTTGTAACCACTGAAAAATGCACATTTGATGGAATGGAAGCGGTTTTGGCAAATACAGATCTGTATCGGTACATGATTTGGATTTTCATAAACATATTTGTAGAAAGCAGTGAATGTACCTGTTTTGGGAGTTTTGCCACCGAGCATCAATTCTGTCTGAGTTGGACGACCAAAGGTTGCTTACAATTATACCATTATTCAGCAACGATATTGAGATGCATCGAAAAACTTGTTTTAATTCGTGCAAATTCGCAGGGTAGTGGAACAGCACATCTTGGATTGTGCATGCACAGCACACACGGGCACACACTGAATTCGTATTTTATTGTGTATATCGCTGCACCTTGCAACTTGCAACTTGTACCTACGACTTTCAAAACATGTATAGCATGTTCAAGTAATCTGAAGTCCTGGATGAAATCCTTGGATTTTACATTCTATCCGTTATCTGCAATAGCGTTCGCTTTGATTTTTACAGCATCATAATCTCTTTCGAAAAAATTCGGAAACAAGCATTAAATTCACAAGACGAATGCTTAGTGTCACCAAACTGCCTTTTTATGCGTCAGGGGTGAGGGATTTCATGTTGCATCTAAGAACCCGTCTGTAATCGAATAATCTCATTTGGCAATAATGTGGTCATGCGTCATACAGCCAAAGATCATCAAAGAACCCTGAGATCTAAAAATATCCAGTTTCTATTGAGATGCACAATAAGCTTATTTGTGGGACCCACCGGACATGCCGCATCTACTAACCACGTGCAGCAAGTCCTATCTTCACATAATTGAAGAATCAAAACTAGTCTGGTACAAATGCTTTCATTAATGTAACATAATCGACAACCTACAACGGTGTGGCGTGGTATGCAGGGAGAAATTAAATGAAATCACACCACTTCCATTCCCACTTGAACTGTCTACAACAAAGGAAATTCAACCAAGCGTATCCTGAACGAAGCAGTCACTATGCTTCCGTTAGGTCAAAGGAAGACTGGAAGACTAGCCTAAAAGCCTAAGTTCCAAGTTCCAATGGGACGCCTATTCTAAAACTCTAATATGACCAAGTGACGTGAGATAGGATCACAGATATAAGGTATACGATCGGCTATACGAGGGTTGTTCCATTGAAAATGCGACATTTTTTTTTCGCTCATAAATATTACGTAAGCAACCTTACAAACCTGTATTTTGGTACATATTTACCCCTGACATCGACACACATTTCCCACCTGGGGTAAAGGTTTGATATCAATTCTGCGTGAAATAATTCGGGTTTGTTCCTCAACTCGCGTGAAGTCACTTTTTCATCCTCCTCATCCAAAGAATATGATTTATTTCTCAGGTCCAGCTTTATATTAGGGAACAAGTGACAGTCACTTGGAAGCAAGTCAATACTGCAAATAGGGTGTGTGAGTTCGATGAATCCAAGTTCTTTAGTTGCCGAGTTATAAAATAATGAATTCTCCTCTGACCCAGGGTCGAACGCGCCGTAATGCATTTCCCATGCTAATTCTTCTGTCATAGATTTTGGTTTGCCAGTTACAAGCCGCACCATGGACAACCTTTGCGTTCAGATTAACATGAGTCTATCTGAATTTTATAATTGCTATAAAGTACAAAGCTGACTTTTAACCAATCAGGGTTCAAGCTAGGCAGGTCAAGCTTCTCCTTGGCAGCAAAAATTCTTTTGCTCTTGTGCTCCGGGGTCGGAAGTTTAGTAAACCGTCGTCGTGCACACTTCAATACCAGACCGATGCAGGTTGCGAGTATATGCTACACTGTCATTGGAGTTATCTTCGTTTTTGCACTCATCTCTCGCACTGTCAATCTATTGGCCTTGTCCAGGACAGAGGAAATTCGCTGTAAGTTTTCATCACTTTGGTCGATGTTGACATGAATTAGTCGTGGCCTGTCCACTACCTCAGTTTGACCAGAGCGAAATCTGTTCATCCATGCATGGACAGTGGCCAGGCTTGGTGCATCACCACAAAACACTAGTTTTAGAGTTTGGAATATTTGCGCTGGAATACGGCCAATTTTTACAAAATCTTCTTAATAAAATTCTGTACCGTGTTTTTCTGGGATCCATGGCTCTGGACTGAAAGCTCCATATAAACTGAACCCTTGGATATTTTTGGCCAATATTTTCCTAACATGAGCTCTAGTATTCCCTTTGTCAGTGATAGGATTTCCAACTTCAGTAATCTTATTTTGTCGGAGATATGATGATTTTGATTTGTCGCATTTTCAAGGGAACAACCCTCGTATCTGTGGATATGACCCAAGTTAAATATTAAAACTACAGTGTTGACCGTGAGCAACAATTTAGTTGTGACTTGCAATTTACCAGCGAGACAAAAAGAATTGTTAAAATATATTGGCCAAATGACTTCTTCAAAAAAAGTTGAACCAACTGATCTACCAGCCTGTGGCCTGTGATACTAACGAACATAGCTATCAACTGTCAATGACAAAGCGACGGATATGATCATCAATCTCCGATGAATTTCCTGGTGTTTTGTTTGATAAAAGTTTGATTAATTCGGATGTTAGTGACAAAAACAGCGCAAAAGTGCTCAACTAGAAGTAATAAAAACAATTTTCAAATTTTAAATAAACGGCTCTCAGAATAGTCGCCGAGAAGAAGAGTGCAATTGCAAGATGATCCAGTTGTTGCTAAGAAAATTAAAAAAATGTTCCTATGCAATACGCAAACAATCGAAGATCCTTGAATTCGCCCGATTGAAAATCCAAACCATTTTATTCAACCCTTACAACTATTCGTTCGACTTAATAACACGGAAGATCACAGTTAAATTAAATATTGACTTTACATCATCCAAGTCAAAATGAGTAAGTCTTGTAGTAAAAAACGTTTTAATGTTAACAAATTGGAATCTGCATTTAAGTTCCAGTGGATGAGCTGAATCACAGCAGAGAATGAGAACAGAAAGACCAACAATTGAAATTGAACCTCTACAACAACAGAAAACAAAAGGTTCTTCTTAGGCAGTGGGTCTCGGGTAACGTTGAAAGAATTTTCCGAAATGTAATCAAGGTTACTCCAGACATGACGATAACGGCTCCCACAATACTGAAAATGAAACAGGATTTGCACATTTAGAATTTTATTCTATCGAACTATCGTTTTCAGAATCTTGATCCCTGTTTTCCTCATGTGCAGTGCACCTACCTGTAGATATCCGGAATGATTCCGAACCATGCAAATTCGAAGAAGAAGCTGTACAGAACGTCGACCATTCGTACTACGCTTACCTGAAAATAGGATGAATCAAATCCAAACCATTTGAAATATTTAATGTCCCATATAAAATATAATGCTCCATATCCGATGTCGTAAAAAATTCATACCGTTCCAGCTTCTTCAAACTTGAGTGCGCCAATGACGCAACACCCACCCAGGAAGGACAAGAAGCCGAGTACCAGTACCAGCAGAATTTCCACGAGGCCCTTGGGTACTTGAAAGACGCCGAGTGCCAAGGCAGCGGTTCCAGCAAGAAGAAGACCCATCACTCCGGACAAACAGTTGATGACCATGAAGTGAACATGGCGCATCCGACGACTTCCCAAAAAGTAAAAAGCTGCCAGGACGGTTGCAGAAAATGAAAGAGCTATTCCAATCTGAGATGATAAAGATTAAACGTATTGAAGTGCATGTTCAAAAAGTAAAACGCCGTTTTGCTCAACCACAAAAAATTATAGGAAAGTGCATTTGCCCTGACTTGGAAGCTTAATTTAAGCATGCCGTATTGGACTTGGACGAATTTCGTAACGTACCAGGATTTTGTCATCCATTTTCTCAGCACCTGTGAGAAATGGCGGCCTCGCAATTACGATTACACCGAGCAACGTGAAACAGGCTGGAATTCATAATTATGGCCAATTACGGCACGATTATTATCACATAGCATAGCTACTAAAAAGATTTACGAGCATTTTGGGTGTGAGCTGTGAGCATTTGCTTACATATTGGGATGGTTACAAATCCGCATTTCTCCTTGAGGAAGAAGTGGCCAAGTACAATGGTGAAAATGGGTCCGCTGAATACGATCACAGTCGAGTCTGCGATTGTTAAATAGTCCAAGGAAGCGTAGCGTAGAATGAAAATCGGTATTCCGATTGCGGATAAACACTGGGTGAACAAGAATTTGATTTTGAGCTTGTACAGTTACCACAAGGCTGAAAATTGAACAGAAATCCTGTCCATCTTACCAAAAGTTTGATACAATTATTCAATTGAGCTGAAACTTTGCAGCAACAACAACAACGGGCGGGTCCTTTGTTCTTCCCAGTAATGGTGCTCAATAGGTTCACGTTCTTGAAAACCTTCATACAAACTAAATACGGAACGGTGGGAATGATGAATCCGAAATAACGCCAAAATGACAGATTCACGGGATGATGGTTATCAAGAGATTTGACTATTAAGTTGGAAACGGTGAAGCACAGTCCAGCGCTAAGTGCAAATACGATCCCTGCAAATCTTCTCCATCCTGTCTTCGGCTTCACTGAACTTCCGATCGGAGCGAGTGTATCCGGTCTTTTGCTCGACCTGCAGATTTAAAAATTCCACGAAATGAAAAATGAAGCATTGTTTCAGGCCACGGGTTGGGTATTTTACGGTATGCGCGCCAGAAAATTCAAAATACGCAAATATCGAAAAGAGACACTAAATGTGGGTTAGGTTAGTTAAGGTTAGGTTGGGGTTTCGGTATTGCGATTTTTGGTTTTTGGACGTTTACAGGATTCGACATCCGACGTTTCCAGGATTGTTCAATCCGCGTTCACTGTATTTGATTTTATGTATTTTTTTTTTTAAGTATTACCGGTTTTTAGATTTTTCATCCTGCTCTAATCTGAGAGCTGCTTCAGCAAGTTCTGTGATATCCCTGGAAGATCTTAGAAACTGGGTCAGCTCCTGCGGGTCAACGATGACTTGGGAGGCTCGATTAACTTTGGACTTGGACATCCTGAATCCTAACCCAAACACGGTATGGATATGGATGTTCGGCGTTCCTGCAGATCAATTCTGTACTTATTGTGTCTTGTGTCACGATTTGAAAACCCCACTTGTGGCTTAAATTAACTGGGTCACAGACTTTGAAGTTAAATCGTGTCATTAATACGTATAATTTTATGAACGGAATAAACTTAAACAACTCAGCAATCACGACAGTTCAGTCTGAAAGTCCTTAGAGCAATACCAAAAGCAAACCCCATCAGAAGGCAGTTAGTTTTGACAGAGCTTATCTCAATATGAGTAAGGCACAATCTAAATATAATTTTATTGACGTACATGCACTCGTCACAATTCCAGACGGATGATTTGACCAGTAGGCCAATAATTGGCTATGGGCTGAGTCGTATCCAACCAGACGCGACTTCCTCAGTTACATCTACACACGCAGAATTATGAATCGTTGGTATCAAATAATCAAATTGAATCTGAAGTGATGGCAGCACAATAATTTAATTTATTTCCAGTTTCTACAAACTACAATACGAGTGTGTGTGTATAAGCCACGTGTTAAGGCACTCAGGCGTGATCACGAAGGTGTTACAAGTTGCAAGGCTGTCATACTACGTATACGTAAATCATCTAAACAATGTAAACTGCCTCGAGCAAGTCACCCGATTTCCTCTATATTTAGATTGTCACTGTTACACTGGAACCTTCACAAAAAGTTTTTTGCTGAAATGTACAACAAATAAAGTCATACGTTTATTTCATTGAAACGAAATAATTAACATTTAAAATAG